>LAPY01000270.1:119682-137178 GCA_000970635.1 Eragrostis tef
CCAGCCTCGCAACATTGTCATGGCTCAGTCCCTTGCTTTCAGTCGGAGCACAGCGGCCACTTGAGCTGTCTGACATTCCTTTGCTGGCCAAGAAGGACCGTGCAAAATCCTGCTATAAGGCCATGAGCTCTCATTACGAGCGCCAGCAGATGGAGCACCCTGGCAGGGAGCCATCACTGGCGTGGGCAATATTGAAGTCATTCTGGCGAGAGGCGGCGATCAATGGCGCTTTTGCTGCCGTGAACACTGTTGTGTCCTATGTCGGCCCTTACCTGATCAGCTACTTTGTGGACTACCTAAGTGGCAAAGTTATTTTCAAACATGAAGGTTACATCCTTGCTTCCATATTTTTTGTGGCAAAGTTAGTTGAGACAATCACTGCAAGGCAGTGGTACCTGGGTGTGGATGTCATGGGGATCCATGTCAAGTCTGGCCTGACTGCCATGGTGTATAGGAAGGGCCTCCGGCTGTCGAACGCCTCACGACAGAGCCACACGAGTGGTGAGATTGTGAATTACATGGCGGTCGATGTGCAGCGTGTGGGAGACTATGCATGGTACTTTCATGACATCTGGATGCTTCCACTGCAGATCATTCTTGCTCTTGCCATCCTTTACAAGAACGTTGGGATCGCCATGGTTTCAACGTTGATAGCAACTGCGCTATCTATTGCCGCCTCTGTTCCTGTGGCGAAGCTGCAGGAGCACTACCAAGATAAGCTGATGGCGACAAAGGATGAGCGCATGCGCAAGACAGCAGAGTGCCTGAAGAACATGAGGATTCTGAAGCTGCAGGCATGGGAGGATCGGTACCGGCTGCAGTTGGAAGAGATGAGGAATGTGGAATGTAAGTGGCTTCGGTGGGCTCTGTACTCACAGGCTGCTGTTACATTTGTTTTCTGGAGTTCGCCGATCTTCGTCGCAGTCATAACTTTCGGGACTTGCATATTGCTCGGTGGCCAGCTTACTGCAGGAGGTGTTCTTTCTGCTTTAGCAACATTTAGGATCCTTCAAGAGCCTCTAAGGAACTTCCCAGATCTCATCTCCATGATTGCGCAGACTAGGGTATCTTTGGACCGTCTGGCTCATTTCTTGGAGCAAGAAGAATTACCAGATGATGCTACAATAAATGTTCCACAATGTAGTACAAAAAACGCAATAGATATTACGGACGGCACATTCTCATGGAACCCGTACTCTCCAACCCCTACACTTTCTGGTATACACCTTTGTGTGGAGAGAGGTATGCGAGTAGCAGTCTGTGGTGTCATTGGTTCAGGCAAATCAAGCTTATTGTCATCTATACTCGGAGAGATACCCAAATTATGCGGTCAGGTAGTTAACATAGACAGAAACATTTGATGTTAACTCAGATAACAAATATTTTACATTTTCCTTTCTGACTCTCGTTTTCAGGTCAGGATAAGTGGCACAGCTGCATATGTTTCTCAGACCGCTTGGATACAATCTGGAAACATCGAGGAGAACATTCTTTTTGGCAGTCCAATGGATAAGCAACGTTATAAGAGAGTTATTGAGGCTTGCTGTCTGAAGAAAGATCTTAAGTTGCTCCAATATGGAGACCAGACTGTCATTGGTGATAGAGGAATTAACTTAAGTGGAGGTCAGAAACAAAGAGTTCAACTTGCGAGAGCACTGTACCAAGATGCTGACATCTATTTGCTTGATGATCCCTTCAGCGCGGTTGATGCTCATACTGGGAGTGAATTATTTAAGGTTGGTATTTGACATTTTTTTTTTCTTACGTTGCTTTTCTAGAGCTGTCTGTGCATAACTCCCCTGCTTCTCTGTTGCAGGAGTACATATTGAGTGCACTAGCTATGCGCAGACTAGGGTATCTTTGGACCGTCTGGCTCATTTCTTGGAGCAAGAAGAATTACCAGATGATGCTACAATAAATGTTCCACAATGTAGTACAAAAAACGCAATAGATATTACGGACGGCACATTCTCATGGAACCCGTACTCTCCAACCCCTACACTTTCTGGTATACACCTTTGTGTGGAGAGAGGTATGCGAGTAGCAGTCTGTGGTGTCATTGGTTCAGGCAAATCAAGCTTATTGTCATCTATACTCGGAGAGATACCCAAATTATGCGGTCAGGTAGTTAACATAGACAGAAACATTTGATGTTAACTCAGATAACAAATATTTTACATTTTCCTTTCTGACTCTCGTTTTCAGGTCAGGATAAGTGGCACAGCTGCATATGTTTCTCAGACCGCTTGGATACAATCTGGAAACATCGAGGAGAACATTCTTTTTGGCAGTCCAATGGATAAGCAACGTTATAAGAGAGTTATTGAGGCTTGCTGTCTGAAGAAAGATCTTAAGTTGCTCCAATATGGAGACCAGACTGTCATTGGTGATAGAGGAATTAACTTAAGTGGAGGTCAGAAACAAAGAGTTCAACTTGCGAGAGCACTGTACCAAGATGCTGACATCTATTTGCTTGATGATCCCTTCAGCGCGGTTGATGCTCATACTGGGAGTGAATTATTTAAGGTTGGTATTTGACATTTTTTTTTTCTTACGTTGCTTTTCTAGAGCTGTCTGTGCATAACTCCCCTGCTTCTCTGTTGCAGGAGTACATATTGAGTGCACTAGCTAGCAAAACAGTAATTTATGTAACCCATCAGGTTGAATTTCTACCAGCTGCTGACCTGATACTGGTAAGTGGTAACCATATTCTTGTATCCGTATACATATTATGGTAAGGGTATACTATTTCAGTCTCTATCAGCTTATCGAGTAGTCTAGTACAACATACTATTCGTCCATCTATTCCTTTTGAATGCTAATCATCTATGCGACCTCAATACGCAAGCTACTTGTCTTTAGTTGGCTTTAATGGGACTATACATGGTCTAATGTGTCGTGTATTGATCTCTCTCCTGTGCTTAATGTGCCCTATATTGATTTCATTCCTGTGCTTCTGCAAGCTGGAACTGATTTCAATGCTTTGGTACAGGTACTTAAGGATGGTCATATCACCCAAGCTGGAAAGTATGATGATCTTTTGCAAGCTGGAACTGATTTTAATGCATTAGTTTCCGCTCATAAGGAAGCTATTGAGACCATGGACATCTTCGAAGATTCTGACGGCGATACTGTTTCTTCTGTTCCTAACAAAAGGTTGACACCAAGTATTAGCAACATTGATAATCTGAAAAACAAGGTGTCTGAAAATGGCCAACCATCTAATACACGGGGAATAAAGGAAAAGAAGAAGAAAGAAAAGAAGAAGCGTACTGTTCAAGAGGAGGAAAGGGAGCGAGGACGAGTTGGCTTAGATGTTTATTTGTCATACATGGGGGAAGCCTACAAAGGTACACTGATACCACTCATCATCTTGGCCCAAACCATGTTCCAATTGCTTCAGATTGCGAGCAACTGGTGGATGGCATGGGCAAACCCACAAACTGAAGGAGATGCACCCAAGACAGATAGTGTGGTGCTTCTGGTTGTTTATATGTCCTTAGCTTTTGGGAGTTCAGTGTTTGTGTTTGTGAGAAGCCTTCTTGTAGCTACGTTTGGTTTAGCAGCTGCACAGAAGCTTTTTGTAAAAATGCTAAGATGTGTTTTTCGAGCGCCCATGTCATTCTTTGACACAACACCATGTGGGCGGATTTTGAACCGAGTAAGTTATGATACTATTCTCGCTCATACTGATATAATGTTGTAATATGTATATACTAAGTTTCCTGAATGATACTATAAATCAGGTTTCTGTTGACCAAAGTGTTGTGGACCTTGATATAGCGTTCAGGCTTGGTGGATTCGCATCAACAACAATTCAACTCCTCGGAATCGTTGCTGTCATGAGCAAAGTCACATGGCAAGTTCTGATTCTTATAGTTCCCATGGCTATTGCATGCATGTGGATGCAGGTAATTGGTCTGGTCACTGGATATTTCATTCTTGTAAAAAGTTAAGGTCTTACATAATCAGCAATTGTTTCTTGATATTTGTACAGTGTTGGTGTAGGATTGCATGTATGCCTGTATATTGGATAACTCCAATCACCAAGATGGGTAGTATAACTTAAACAAGACTACTGGTCATTTGATATTGGCACAACACATGCTCCGCTGTCTGTTTAGTCGCCATTAGTTCACCTAGGGAAATGGTTGGCATGCTAACCCTCTAAATTAAATGGGATGCTTCCACCGTCAAAGTGATGTGGAATTACCTATTTAAAAGGACCTGTTTTCTGGTAAATCGAAGTTAGTTTTAATAACACTCCCAACTGTTTTACCTTTGCAGAGGTATTATATTGCTTCATCAAGGGAACTGACTCGGATTTTAAGCGTCCAGAAGTCTCCAGTGATCCATTTGTTTAGTGAATCAATTGCTGGTGCGGCTACAATAAGAGGGTTTGGTCAAGAGAAGCGGTTTATGAAAAGAAACCTTTATCTTCTTGACTGTTTTGCTCGCCCTTTATTTTCCAGCCTTGCTGCTATTGAATGGCTCTGCCTGCGAATGGAATTGGTCTCGACTTTTGTCTTTGCTTTCTGCATGGCAATACTTGTGAGCTTTCCTCCTGGCACAATCGAACCAAGTAAGTCTTATGTTTCACATGCTGTTCTACTGTGTTTTAGTGATCTTGCTTTGCAGTCTTTGACTTGTTAGATGTAGTGCCATGTACAGCTTGTTTTATTATCTGAATGTACTTTCAAATGACAGGTATGGCTGGCCTTGCCGTCACATACGGACTTAATTTAAATGCTCGCATGTCAAGGTGGATATTGAGCTTCTGTAAGCTAGAGAATAGAATCATCTCGGTTGAGCGTATTTATCAATATTGCAAGATTCCTTGTGAAGCACCGCTGATTGTTGAGGATTGTCGTCCACCATCCTCATGGCCTGAGAATGGAAACATCGAACTGATTGATCTCAAGGTACTCTTTTTAGAAGTGAACTTGATGCATGGCTTTTCTTAACATGGTAACAAGACTGCTCAGTACTTCTGGTGCTCTGTATATTGATTTATGTGCATTTTTCTTTTTTACTATGCATATTTACTATTTGATATCTAGTTTGGCATCTTACTTTGATTTTTCTAATTTTGACAGGTCCGCTATAAGGAAGACCTACCGTTAGTTCTACATGGAGTCAGTTGTATGTTTCCTGGGGGAAAAAAGATTGGGATTGTAGGGCGAACTGGAAGTGGCAAATCTACTCTAATTCAGGCCCTTTTCCGCTTAATTGAACCGGTCGGAGGAAAAATTACCATCGATAACATCGACATTTCCTCAATTGGCCTTCATGATCTGCGGTCAAGGTTGAGCATCATCCCTCAAGATCCAACATTATTCGAGGGTACTATCAGAATGAATCTTGATCCTCTTGAAGAGCGTGCTGATCAAGAAATTTGGGAGGTACGTCTTGGTTGCTTTGATGCTGTGCGCATGTTATATGTGGGCAAATCAAGCTTATTATCATCTATACTCGGAGAGATACCCAAATTATGTGGTCAGGTAGTTAACATGGACAGAAACATTTGATGCTAACTCAGATAACAAATATTTTACATTTTCCGTTTTTGACTCTCCTTTTTCAGGTAAGGATAAGTGGCACAGCAGCATATGTTTCTCAGACTGCTTGGATACAATCTGGAAACATCGAGGAGAACATTCTTTTTGGCAGTCCAATGGATAAGCAACGTTATAAGAGAGTTATTGAGGCTTGCTGTCTGAAGAAAGATCTTAAGCTGCTCCAATATGGAGACCAGACTGTCATTGGTGATAGAGGAATTAACTTAAGTGGAGGTCAGAAACAAAGAGTTCAACTTGCGAGAGCACTGTACCAAGATGCTGACATCTATTTGCTCGATGATCCCTTCAGCGCGGTTGATGCTCATACCGGGAGTGAATTATTTAAGGTTGGTATTTGACTCTTTTTTTTCTTGTGTTGCTTATTCCTAGAGCTGTCTGTTGCATAACTCCCCTGCTTCTCTGTTGCAGGAGTACATATTGAGTGCACTAGCTAGCAAAACGGTAATTTATGTAACCCATCAGGTTGAATTTCTACCAGCTGCTGACCTGATACTGGTAAGTGGTAACCATATTCTTGTATCCATATACATATCATGGTATGGGTATACTATTTCAGTCTCTATCAACATAGTACTCGTCCATCTATCCCTTTTGAATGCTAATCATCTATGCGACCTCAATATACAAGCTACTTATCTTTAGTTGGCTTCAATGGGACTATACATGGTCTTATGTGTCCTGTATTGATCTCTCTCCTGTGCTTAATGTGTCCTATATTGATTTCTTTCCTATGCTTCTGCATGCTGGAACTGATTTCAATGCTTTGGTACAGGTACTTAAGGATGGTCATATCACCCAAGCTGGAAAATACGATGATCTTTTGCAAGCTGGAACTGATTTCAATGCATTAGTTTCCGCTCATAAGGAAGCTATTGAGACCATGGACATCTTCGAAGATTCTGACGGCGATACTGTTTCTTCTGTTCCTAACAAAAGGTTGACACCAAGTATTAGCAACATTGATAATCTGAAAAACAAGGTGTCTGAAAATGGCCAACCATCTAATACACGGGGAATAAAGGAAAAGAAGAAGAAAGAAAAGAAGAAGCGTACTGTTCAAGAGGAGGAAAGGGAGCGAGGACGAGTTGGCTTAGATGTTTATTTGTCATACATGGGGGAAGCCTACAAAGGTACACTGATACCACTCATCATCTTGGCCCAAACCATGTTCCAATTGCTTCAGATTGCGAGCAACTGGTGGATGGCATGGGCAAACCCACAAACTGAAGGGGATGCACCCAAGACAGATAGTGTGGTGCTTCTGGTTGTTTATATGTCCTTAGCTTTTGGGAGTTCAGTGTTTGTGTTTGTGAGAAGCCTTCTTGTAGCTACGTTTGGTTTAGCAGCTGCACAGAAGCTTTTTGTAAAAATGCTAAGATGTGTTTTTCGAGCGCCCATGTCATTCTTTGACACAACACCATGTGGGCGGATTTTGAACCGAGTAAGTTTTGATACTATTCTCGCTCATACTAATATAATGCTATAATATCTATATACTAAGTTTCCTGAATGATACTATAAATCAGGTTTCTGTTGACCAAAGTGTTGTGGACCTTGATATAGCGTTCAGGCTTGGTGGATTCGCATCAACAACAATTCAACTCCTCGGAATCGTTGGTGTCATGAGCAAAGTCACATGGCAAGTTCTGATTCTTATAGTTCCCATGGCTATTGCATGCATGTGGATGCAGGTAATTGGTCTGGTCACTGGATATTGCATTCTTGTAAAAAATTAAGATCTTGCATAATCGGCAATTGTTTCTTGATATTTGTACAGTGTTGGTGTAGGATTGCATGTATGCATGTATATTGGATAACTCCAGTCACCAAGATGGGTAGTATAGCTTAAACAAGACTACTGGTCATTTGGTATTGACACAACACGTGCTCCGATGTCTGTTTAGTCACCATTGGTTCACTGGCGATGTCTAGGGAATTGGTTGGCATGCTACCCCCCCCCCCCCCCCCCCCACACCATCAGAGTGATATGGAAATTACCTATTTAAAAGGACCTGTTTTCTGGTAAATCAAAGCTGGTTTTAATAACACTCCCAACTGCTATTACCTTTGCAGAGGTATTATATTGCTTCATCAAGGGAACTGACTCGGATTTTAAGCGTCCAGAAGTCTCCAGTGATCCATTTGTTTAGTGAATCAATTGCTGGTGCGGCTACAATAAGAGGATTTGGTCAAGAGAAGCGGTTTATGAAAAGAAACCTTTACCTTCTCGACTGTTTTGCTCGCCCTTTATTTTCCAGCCTTGCTGCTATTGAATGGCTGTGCCTGCGAATGGAATTGCTCTCGACTTTTGTCTTTGCTTTCTGCATGGCAATACTTGTGAGCTTTCCTCCTGGCACAATCGAACCAAGTAAGTCTTATGTTTCACATGTTGTTCTACTGCGTTTACGTGATCTTTCTTTGGCAGTCTTGGGCTTGTTAGATGCAGTGCCAGGTACAGCTTGTTTAATTATCTAAATATACTTTCAAAATGACAGGTATGGCTGGCCTTGCCGTCACATATGGACTTAATTTAAATGCCCGCATGTCAAGGTGGATATTGAGCTTCTGTAAGCTAGAGAATAGAATCATCTCGGTTGAGCGTATTTATCAATATTGCAAGATTCCTTGTGAAGCACCGCTGATTGTTGAGGATTGTCGTCCACCATCCTCATGGCCTGAGAACGGAAACATCGAACTGATTGATCTCAAGGTACTCTTTTTCAGAAGTGAACTTGATGCATGGCTTTTCTTAACATGGTAACAAGACTGCTCAGTACTTCTGGTGCTCTGTATATTGATTTATGTGCATTTTTCTTTTTTACTATGCATATTTACTATTTGATATCTAGTTTGGCATCTTACTTTGATTTTTCTAATTTTGACAGGTCCGCTATAAGGAAGACCTACCGTTAGTTCTACATGGAGTCAGTTGTATGTTTCCTGGGGGAAAAAAGATTGGGATTGTAGGGCGAACTGGAAGTGGCAAATCTACTCTAATTCAGGCCCTTTTCCGCTTAATTGAACCGGTCGGAGGAAAAATTACCATCGATAACATCGACATTTCCTCAATTGGCCTTCATGATCTGCGGTCAAGGTTGAGCATCATCCCTCAAGATCCAACATTATTCGAGGGTACTATCAGAATGAATCTTGATCCTCTTGAAGAGCGTGCTGATCAAGAAATTTGGGAGGTACGTCTTGGTTGCTTTGATGCTTTGCGCATGTTATATGTGTTTGATTCTTATGGAAGGAACATAATCTGTTTCAGGCACTAGAGAAGTGTCAGCTAGGAGAGGTTATTCGTTCCAAGGAAGAAAAACTGGATACTCCAGGTTGGTTTGATTTCTGAGTTGATGATAAGCAAAGCACTTCTTGGAAGAGAGTAAGGTTGTGGTTTTGTTCATGCCAGATTTCATTTCTCTTGGACTATTTTTGTGTTCTTGCAGTGCTTGAGAATGGGGATAATTGGAGTGTGGGGCAACGCCAACTTATTGCATTGGGTAGGGCGCTGCTCAAGCAGGCAAAAATATTGGTGCTTGACGAAGCAACAGCATCTGTTGATACAGCAACCGATAATCTTATTCAAAAGATCATTCGCAGTGAATTCAAGGACTGCACAGTCTGTACCATTGCACACCGTATTCCCACTGTTATTGACAGTGATCTGGTTCTGGTCCTCAGTGATGGTATGAGCTCTTTCGTGAAATTTATCGCACCACCTTTTCTTTTTGAAAGTTAGAATTTCATGAGGATTTTTTCTTGACTCCTTTCTAGATTTGCTTGATAGCATTGATAAGCAGTAAGTAACTGACAATTATTATTATGAAGGGATTTGGAAACAGAGTCATCTTTACAAATAATTTATCTCATAATTTCGGTTTCAGGTAAAATTGCAGAGTTTGATACGCCCCAAAGGCTTTTAGAGGACAAGTCCTCTATGTTCATGCAGCTAGTGTCTGAATACTCCACTCGGTCGAGCTGTATATAGAGAAAGAGGTTTAGCTTAAAGAACCACCCCAAGAAGTAGAGGCTGGGAGGTAAATAGTGTATCTACCAGTGTACTTACACCGTAGAGGTACCTACCGACATCATAGGCCGAGGTAGAAAACGAGAGGAATATGAGCGGGAAAAACACTGGACGTTCCCTGACCTGAACAGCAATGGACGAGGGAATGCAGTCGGCGCCCTGGAAGGAGTTTTGTGACACTAGTACATTACTCGAAGCTGATGCTTCTGTATGTATAACAACAATGCATACTGCTTCTCCCTTGTAAAATGGATAATGGAGGGAATAACATGAGTAATAAGAATGGAAAAGAGCTCTTTTTGGCATCAGGTTGGAGTGCTTGTTCTTTGTGTTCGTTACTGTTCTTTTTTTTTTCCCTCTCTCTCTTTTGGTTGATGTCGAACAAAAAAAAATGGAGAGAGTATGTAAGAGAAGCACTGTCCTTGGCAGAAGGTGCTCGGCACTTCCTCAAGGGTAAGAAGGTTCAGCAGTTTATTCAGTGCACCAGCATGGCCTGAACAGTGTTGGTCTTCCACTGTTTTTAGACAAAACTCATCTGGTGAACTTACAATTTACAAAAAACGGTGCTGCTGCTGACCACCGGTCGGCGGTCGCCAAAGAAACACTTGGAACGTGTGGGGTGATGCGTTGTCACTAGCCACGGCAGGCGTCCTGGCTTCTGTCAATCAGCTGCGAAGGCCTGAACTTGCGAATTCTCTGCTCGGCTCCGATCCGGTTCACAGGACGCGGATATGAGCACCACCCACTGTTCAGCACCAGCGGCCCAAACAACCCATGCCCAAACACCTTACCGGCTTGCTTATCCAAGACAGCGACACGAAGCGATGGAAGGCCGCACAAGCCTAACCCATGCGCAGTTTGTACACGCACGTGCACACTCTCCCACGTCGAACACGCGCCCCGTGCGCAGCCAAATCGTTTCACTGTACCGGCCGCATGTGCTGCATTTCTTCTGCCGGTGACTCGGTACGCGGCTTCAATTTAGAGCTCAACGTATATAGATGCGGGACACACTGATGGACTCCCTCGTCTTGTGCCGTTGTGCGAGAGAGAAATTGAAAGGCAGATCGAGAAAGAAGGAGAAACAGCATCTGCTGCGGAATGGCGGTTGCGGCGGGGAAGAGGCCTCGGAAGGCGTACACAATCACGAGGCCGCGGCAGAAGTGGACCGCCAACGAGCACGAACGCTTCCTCCACGCCCTGCAGCTGTTCGGCCGCGACTGGAAAGAGGGTCGAGCAGTTGGTCGCCACAAGGCACGCAGATTCGCAGCCACGCTCAGAAGCACTTCCTCAGGTCCCAGAAGCTGGGCCTCGCGGCGACGGCGACTCGGGGAATGGCTCCGATGAGCGGCGTTCCATGACCATGCCATGGCTCGGTCAGAGCAAGCTGGCCATGCCATCACTCGTTCATGGATGCACCAAACTGCAGCGACGAACAGGCTGGGGCCTCACCGTGGGCGGCCTTTTGCTGCCGGATGAGGCGACTCACCTGCCATTGTCGCCCGGTGATCCGCGTTTTGCTCACGTGTACCGGTTCATCGGCGACGTCTTCGGCGCCGGCGAGCCACTGCTGGACGAGGTGCAGCTGCAGAGACTACAGCGCATGGATCCTGTCGCATCGGAGACGATCGTGCTGGTGCTCATGGACCTCGAAGTCAACCTATTTGCTTGGGATATGAGAGTAGTACAGTTTCTTGTTGCTGACATGCATAGTGAAGTCAACCTATTTGCTTAGGATACGATAGTTGTACAGTTTCTTGTTGCTGACATGCAGAGTAGAGCAGAGCAGCCGTGTAATGACTCGCTATAGTGAAGTCGACCTATTTGCCTTTCTAGCATGGAACAGAAATATGTAGTATTGTCGAATTGCAGGATTTGTCATTTTTCGATAGTACTAAAATGAGGTGTTCAGCAAATGAATACACTGCGAACACATGGATGTGCAAAACAACCTTTAGATCTGTTTTTATTTTCCCGCTTGAATGCTTAATCAAGTTCTCAAGTTCATTTCTTGGAAAACGAGCGAACTAGAAATGCAGTCCTGTGCGTGAAGTCTAATGTAAACATGGTATGACAGCATGTCAATACAAGCCCAGTTTGACGGTCACAAGTCTCATGTATGTACAATACTGTATGATCCAGCTGAATAATCAGAGCAATGTCTCACCGAACAAGTGCCCTGAGAATACATTACATTTTGCCAGCATTGATCTAAAATATCTAGTTGTAAAATGTTCTGGCAAATCATATCGTTCGACTCTTTCCATAAAATCAATACTACATCCTTAGGGTACATATAAGACGACAGAACCTAGGATCTCTCATCCCCTTCCCAGTTGTTTTTCTCCTTCGGGCCAGTAGGACCTTCCTCCTCGTACAATTCCACC
Source organism: Eragrostis tef (assembly GCA_000970635.1). NCBI lineage: Eukaryota > Viridiplantae > Streptophyta > Magnoliopsida > Poales > Poaceae > Eragrostis > Eragrostis tef. The sequence goes on from LAPY01000270.1 coordinate 131,676, forward strand.
GGAAGACTGTTGAATATTGCTTGCGCTGTGAACCGGAGAAAGAATGGTAAGAAGCTCAGTACGGTGTCTATCTCTGAACGTGAGTTGTATGTGACGGTTGGTCCCCACTCTCTCATGTATTGCAACCAACGTGGTTCAGCAACAGCAGCTCCCAGGTGTGGCGCAGAAATGATTTTATACTGTGAGCTCGAATCAACTGAAAGATCACTCCGTGCCACATCGTTTCTTACTCCGACACCAAGCGTCTCAGATCCCATCAGATAGCAGCCGGGATGGGGGTAGCTTGCATGTCCATTCTTCGACGAATAAACAATCGCTTTGTTTCCAGAGATGAACTCCAAATCACAAGCATCCACCCATTGCCCCCCACTGTGTTGCGAGAAGTAGATAGATGAGAGTTCGCCTGAGAAGTTGCTTACTCGGAGGGTGAAATGCTCCCAATCTCCAACATGCCTACCAACTTTCTGTAGAGCAAAGCTTGCAAATCCGACCTTGATAGTTGCTGGACCATTGAATGGACAGAACACCCACATTGCAATGTCAGTGAAAGTCCCCCCATAAGCTGGCTTAACATGAGCATAGAGCTCGGCACTCTTCAAATTGCCAACTTTGACATATTGATTTCTATCGTTGTCAGGGAGATCAATCCAGTACTCACCATCATTCGTCCCACCAGCAGGCAGGTTAGAGCCACCAGCAAGTATCGCAACTCCCGTTTTTGCATCTTTCTTGTACAGTGTGGCACCATTCTCAAAGAACCAAGAAACTGATGATGGTAAGTAGATCTCTTGCGGGTGGAAGAAAACAGTTGGGCCATAGTGCTTGATTAATGCATGGATTTGCTCCAAGTTAGGCATGGCACTCAAGTTTGAGTCAAAGTTCTTCAAGCAGGGGATGTTTGATTCCTCGCTGTCTCCTGAATCTGTTTCACAGGAGAATGTACCAACTGGAATACCTTGCCCTGTCACCCCTCTATGGCAAGGCCTTGTCTTCCATACTTGGCATCTGTTGTCCAAATTTACAACTGAACTCAAGTTTTCACATGCATCTGTGAGGTCACGGCGCACACATCGAACTGCTTCTAGAGAGGGCTTCTTCGGTCCTTTTGTAACCACATAACCAAGGGCTTTATATCCATTTGGTGGAGATGGTAGCCAGATGCAACCACATTCAGTGTTGTCATCTTCAGTTGAGTCAGCATTAGTCCAAATAAGGGAGTAACCTAATGGTTTCTCAAGGGCGGGCTTGCTATTAGTCAATTGGTGGCCAGCCACTTCCCTTGCAACAAGAAGAAACCCCTGTAAGGAACGGTCATTCTGTTGGGCATAATGCCCAAGGCAGTGGAAACCATCAGGAGCGCCTTTTGGCTCATAAAATGTAGCTTCTGAGCAGCTCCATATGCTCCGGAATCTGGTAATATTTACAACTTCAAGCTCTCCTATGAAAATCTTCCCTGTTGCGAAATCCCCTCCTGTGATGGAATGACAGAGAAAGATAAACACAATTATCCAGGGAAACAAACTGTCATACAAAAATAATGGCAAGCAAATGTTTATTACTCCATTAAGAACAGAATAAAAGTTGCAATCCCAAGAGAACAAAAGTACTGGCTTTGGTTCGAGGAAAAAGAAGTAGTGGCTTTGAGTAGCCTGCACAAGTTAAATTAACTACAGAGGATTTATTTTTCTGTTATTCAAATTCTTATTTCACAAACTAGGAACAAGATGATGGGATATCTGACACAGCCATAATATATTATTGCAAAATTACCCTGGCTCCCTCTTCAGGACATATATATTCTCTCTGTTTTTTTTAATATGAAACAGGACATCAGGACATGTATCTTTAAGCTTGCTCTAAACGGTTGCTACCTTATAAATGAAGACATCACACTTCAGCGTCAAGCATTTTCATTCTATAACTTTGGCGCTAACATGCCCAGAATAACATGGACACAAGGCAAGCAACAAGCAAAGCACACACAAACTAAGCTGGTGGCTCGAAAAACCGATGGACAAAGCAACCGAAAACCACATCTAACAACATCCTAAATCGCATAAATTCCATCATCCACAGGACTTATCCTTTCTGAAAACTTCAAAATAAGGAAGAAAGGCGTACAGAAATGATGGGCTCCGGTTGAATTATTATTTCCATCGGTTGAATTACTGTAAGAAGTCAAGCGCTTTGAACTTCGAGTTCGACGAAGAAGTGGGTTTCATATTTGAATCGTTATAGCGTAAGCAAATGACCTGAATCGATTCGACCAGTTAACAATACAACAAATCTAGCGCATAGAAAGTGCTACCCAGCGGGCAAAACATCACCCAACCTTAGGATAGACGAACTAACCAATCAGCCCTGGACAAGGGAAGCATGCAACGAAATTCAGGAAAGCAGGAGATAGAAGGAAGAAAGGCCGAACCTTTCGGCCACTCGGGCAAGGGCGCCGGCAGCTGGAACGGCTCCGGGAGCCTGACCTCGCCGCCTCCAGCGACCGATCGGCCGCAGCAGAGCCAGCTCCACTCGCCCATCGCAAAGACGCCGGCTCTTCCTTCTGCCTTCCCCTCTCCCAGTCCACCTCGAGCTCCTTTAATTTTCTACTTATTGCCACAGGTCAAAGCGGCAGCTGCTGGCACCCCACGCCCAAACTCCGGTCCAGTGTGAGGGGCTCCTCCTCCATTGGTTGGGAGTTGGGCCGCCCGCCGCCTCCGCGGGGTTGATGGCGACGGCGAGGGGTTCCGTTGGGTCCCGGGCGTGGGGCAGGAGTGGAAAAGGTCGTCTTGTTCGGTGAGGGAATATGCCGGTGCGTGCCGTGGAGGTGACTCCTCCGGCACACGAGCAGCGAGCAGATATTTCGGTCGAACGCGGGCCAGTACCGGTCGGAATTGGCCACCGGTCAGCCAAATTATTGGGCTGGGCTGTAGTAACCAAATTATTGGGCTGGGCGTGCATGGACGCGCCTTTGGACGTCGGATACGCGGGCCTTTTCGCACTCGGACTAGCGGACGAGGCGATCAGGCCATGAAACGGACTCGAGCAGCTGAGCAAGCAGTCAATCTGTAACGAACGCCTCCTCGTCGGACTCGAGTTCGCGAGCAGATCGGAGCATCCGGGCCAATAAAAAGGACGGAACCCCCTTGCTTTGTCATCGTCGAAACACAAACTGCTTTCCTGTAATCGCAGACGAGCAGCAGCAGCGAGAGAGAAAGAGGAAAACAACACCAGTTTCGGGAACAGAGAGCGCGACACGATGGTCGCCGACGGAGCCGCGTCCTCTGCTCCCGCCGCCCAGAAGGCCGCGAACCGTCTGGTGGTGGAGGAGGCCGCCATCGACGACAACTCAATCTGCAGTATTCACCCGGCCACCCTGGAGAAGCTCTCCCTGTTCCACGGCGACATCATCCTGCTCAAGGGCAAGCGCCGCCGCGACACGCTCTGCACCGTCCTACCGGACGAGCAGTGCGCGGAACACGCGCTCAAGATCAACAAGGTCGTTCGCTCGAACCTGCGCGTGCGCCTCGCCGACGTGGTGTCCGTGCACCAGTGCCCCAACGTCGGGTACGGGAAGCGCGTGCACATCCTCCCCGTCGACGACACCGTCGAGGGCCTCACCGGCGACCTCTTCGAGGCGTACCTCAAGCCGTACTTCGTCGACGCGTACCGCCCGGTCCGCAAGGGCGACCTCTTCCTGGTGCGCGGCGGCATGCGCAGCGTCGAGTTCAAGGTCATGGACATCGAGCCTGCCGGCGAGTACTGCATCGTCGCGCCGGACACCGAGATCTTCTGCGACGGCGAGCCCGTGAAGCGCGAGGACGAGGAGAAGCTCGACGAGGTCGGCTACGACGACCGTAATAACTTCGTATAGCGACACCGTCGAGGGCCTCACCGGGGACCTCTTCGAGGCGTACCTCAAGCCGTACTTCGTCGACGCGTACCGCCCGGTCCGCAAGGGCGACCTCTTCCTGGTGCGCGGCGGCATGCGCAGCGTCGAGTTCAAGGTCATGGACATCGAGCCTGCCGGCGAGTACTGCATCGTCGCGCCGGACACCGAGATCTTCTGCGACGGCGAGCCCGTGAAGCGCGAGGACGAGGAGAAGCTCGACGAGGTCGGCTACGACGACGTCGGCGGGATGCGTAAGCAGCTTGGGCAGATCAGGGAGTTGGTCGAGCTGCCGCTCAGGCACCCGCAGCTGTTCAAGTCCATCGGCGTGAAGCCGCCCAAAGGTATTCTTCTGTACGGTCCTCCCGGCTCGGGGAAGACTCTGATCGCCCGTGCGGTGGCGAACGAGACCGGCGCCTTCTTCTTCCTCATCAACGGCCCGGAGATCATGTCAAAGATGGCCGGCGAGAGCGAGAGCAGCTTGAGGAAGGCGTTCGAGGACGCCGAGAAGAACGCGCCCTCCATCATCTTCATCGACGAGATCGACTCGATCGCCCCGAAGAGGGACAAGACCAACGGCGAGGTCGAGAAGCGCATCGTTTCACAGCTGCTGACGCTCCTGGACGGGCTCAAGGCTCGTGCGCACGTCATCGTCATGGGCGCGACGAACCGGCCGAACAGCATCGACCCTGCTCTGCGACGCTTCGGCAGGTTCGATCGCGAGATCGACATTGGCGTGCCCGACGAGGTCGGCCGCCTTGAAGTGCTTCGCATCCATACGAAGAACATGAAGCTCGCCGATGATGTCAACCTGGAGGTTGTGTCCAGGGACACGCACGGCTACATCGGGGCCGACCTGGCCGCCCTTTGCACCGAGGCGGCGTTGCAGTGCATCCGTGAGAAGATGGACGTGATCGACTTGGAGGACGAGACCATCGATGCTGAGATTCTGAATTCCATGGCCATCACGAACGACCATCTCAAGACGGCTCTTGCTGGCACTAATCCATCTGCTCTTCGTGAGACAGTGGTCGAGGTGCCTAACGTCAGCTGGAACGACATTGGTGGCCTCGACGGCGTCAAGAGGGAGCTCCAAGAAACCGTGCAGTACCCGGTCGAGCACCCGGACATGTTTGAGAAGTTTGGCATGTCGCCTTCCAAGGGCGTGCTGTTCTACGGACCACCGGGCTGCGGAAAGACCTTGCTCGCAAAGGCGATTGCGAACGAATGTCAGGCAAATTTCATCAGCGTCAAGGGTCCCGAGCTGCTGACCATGTGGTTCGGCGAGAGCGAGGCCAACGTCCGCGAGATCTTCGACAAGGCGCGTCAGTCGGCGCCGTGCGTCCTGTTCTTCGACGAGCTGGACTCCATCGCCACGCAGAGGGGCGGCAGCGTGGGAGACGCCGGAGGCGCGGCGGACAGGGTGCTCAACCAGCTGCTTACGGAGATGGACGGCATGAACGCCAAGAAGACCGTGTTCATCATCGGCGCCACCAATCGGCCGGACATTATCGACTCTGCACTGCTCCGTCCCGGCCGCCTCGACCAGCTCATCTACATCCCCTTGCCGGACGAAGCTTCACGGCTACAAATCTTCAAGGCGTGCTTGAGGAAGTCCCC
>LAPY01000270.1:196142-209357 GCA_000970635.1 Eragrostis tef
GCCATCTTCCACCACGCGTGCGGGATGACGTGGCGGAGGAGGAGCACGTGCATGGCGTCGTCCATGGCGCGCGCGAACGGCACCTCGGGCAAGCCCACCGCGAGGCACCCCGGGTCCACCCCGAACACCAGCGTCGTCGTGGTGTCGAACGTGAGGCGCAGGAACAGGTCCTGCAGGTTGAACGCCTCCCCCGTGGCCGCGAAGTGGGCGAGCAGCGGGAGCAGGGCGCGCTCCACCTTGTCGCGGCTGCACCGGGACACGAACGCGCGGAACGAGGCGCCCGACATGAGCGCCTGCGCCTTGGCGCGCTGCCGGCGCCACGACTCGCCGTCGGCGTTGAAGATGCCGCCGCCCAGGATGTCGAAGATCTCCTCGAACTCGGGGCCCTTGGGGTAGTTGCCGAAGTTGGAGGTGAACACGTGCCGCACGTTCGCCGGGTCCGCCGTCACGAAGAACTGCATGCCGGAGCGCGGCGGCCCGACGAAAGGGAAGTTGAGGGGGCTCGCCACGAGCAGGGAGGTGATCCATTCGTGGAGGTGGTGGAGGTTGCCGAGGAGCGCCGGGAGCATGCCCACCAGGGGCCAGTCCAGCGGGATCACCGGGTTCTTCCTCTTGGACCTGATGTGGAAGTAGTAGAACACGACGAAGCAGAGGAAGGAGAGGGCGACCTCCAGGAGGGAGACCCAAGACGTCATTGGTGCCTGCCTGTGCTACTGCTAGCGAGCTGCAGTGGAGGTGCTGCCAATGCTTGTGGAGATCATGCGAACGTATGCTAGTCTTTAATATCAGTGGAGTAAGGCGAGAAGTAGGAGTAACTAACAACCAGATTCTGGTTTTGATGTCACAGCAAAGATGATGCATGCACCTTAACGAAAATTCCAGTCCCATGCCATGCTTGCTGTCATGGTGTCACCGTCGCCCTTTCTACCGATGTGTACAGTGTACTCTGTTTCTTTGCCTGCATGCACGTCCGAAAGCACTAGTACATATCATTGCCTGATTATTACTGGATCAACTTCATGATTCGAGCACTGTCGCTCTTCCTACCCATGTGTACTCTGTTTCTTTGCCTGCATGCGATTCCAAAAGCAGCACATATTATAGACTGATTATTAAAAGACTAACTTCACGATTCTTGCATTTTAAAAATATAAATATGTTGGAACATTTGACAGAAGGTAAACCATGAGATCAAAAGGTCAAAGCAGTAATTAAAGTTAGAATGTCCTGGTCGATGAATATTCTATACTACAATGAGAAGGAAGCTAGAGTTATAAATAGGTAAAGACTCACTTAAAATACAGTTTGGCTGACAGCTGCTACTACCCATTACTGCACGAGTTGCGAACTGGGACCATGCATATGCTTTGATCGTCAATGAGCAAAGGAGAGGAGAAACACCCCCACATCACAATATGAGCAGAGATCGGTCTCCTTGCCATCTCGAGCTTACACGTCCCATCTAGAAGCAAATGTCACATGCGTGCAGTGTTGCAAGGAACATATTGTGTGGGAACGTCGCGCGTTTATCACGAGCAAACCAGGGACCACGCATATGGACTCACCGGTCGGTACTTGCTCACTTGTTGGTGATACGCGCCTATGGCAGCATCTGCATGTGTGTGAACATGATAAGCTCAATCATTCGTGATCTATCAGCCACACAACGGAACTGGAGTGTACGTGCGTGCCATGCGTCCATGCATCGCTCCAAACGGATTGGAATTATTAGTTGCGATATCGTTTCCAACACTTTTTTTTTGTTTCGTTCTTGGAAGTGAAGTGAGCTACCAGCATCATGCACGCATGTCAATGACGTGGCGGAATTTTGATCGTCCATCCACAGACAGCTGCGCTGGCTAGCTAGCTGGATTTTGGGCACGTACGTATATGTTTTGTGACGCTGCCACGAGTCATGCCTTACGAAAGTTCTTTTTATAATCTATTTGTAAATGCACCAGAAAGCGATGGCTGCTCTGCAGCACGTTGTGCTCTCAAGTGAAAATTGTAATTGTATCACTGCAGAAGCCTCTGCAACGGTGTTATGCCTTTACAGTAATTTCATGACCTTTCGCATTCGCGTTCACGTATCACGTTAAGCACCTGATTCATCGGGAACTACATCATACTACCCTATTGCAAGCCCGATGTTGAAAGTATGGAAGATTATTCTCAGACCACCGACAGATTCCACGCATGCCGTGCTCTTTGAAGCGACAACAGTCAGATGCGCAGGCAATGACGCAGCAGGCGCGTTCGGCGTCGCCCATCTAAAATTTAGAGGGGTCTAAATTAAAAAGATTTTGTCTTAAACAAAGTTTAATTACAAAACTAATTGCAGAACCTCTGGTCTAAATTGCGAGACGAATTTAATGAGGGCAGTTAAGCCGTGGCTAGACGATGTTTACTGTAGCATTACTGTAGCACCACTGTAGCAAACCATAGCTTAATTAGGCTCATTAGATTCGTCTCGTAAAGATGTACCCATATGTAAAAAGGTTTTGTCATTAAACTTTATTTAGTACTTTTAAATAATAAGATTCTTTTTGATTTTAGAGGTATAAACACTAAACAATAATGCGCCGAACGCGAACCCAGAGAGAATTGTGTTTCTTGCTTTCAGGCATTGCAGGATTCGCGCGCAGATGCCTGCATGCAGAGCTTAGCATGCAGTGGGGAGATGTCCAGATAAGGTGTGGTGCCACGTTTGGACGGGTCTTCCCGCGCTCTTATCCTCCAACTGTTCGCGGTAGAAGCTCTCCATACCATTAGTCCATTACTCCACCCCTCCAATGATTCAGGACCATCAGATTGTCATCAACGTATCCTGAAACGCCAAGCTACATCACCTTCTGGCTTCTGTTCTGAAGTCCAAAGGCAATAAACTATTTCGGTCCGAGAAATCAGAATCTAAGAATGATCTACTCGATTAAATGCTCAATAATAGTATCGTCCACAGGGCAGCAGTGTACCAATCTGCAGTCGTTGCCTCTCAATGATCAGCATACCGTGCCATGCATCATGGATACGCTTCGCTTATATAGTTAAAACGATTAGTTTTCCACACGCAACGTCTCGGCTGCTGTCACGATCGATCGGGACGGAGATCGACATCGTTAGCCTGTGGCTCGCGAGTCATATTCTATCGCGCGTGGTAGGGCACGGATACTGTGCAGGATTCTCATACTTACGTTTGACAAGGATTATCACATTGCACATTATCGCACATATTAACTGCTACAAAGTTATAGTAGAATAATCCAAGCCCATCCATGTCAGGATGGTGAAACGATGTATCAAGGAGCAAGATGTATCACCAAACTGAGCAAATGGACGAATTCAGCCATCCCTCTTGGTCGGCTAAAATCGCTGATTTTGTATGCTGTCTCTGAATTATTAAGTGTGTAGCTACGTGCAAGCTCTGAAGCTAAGAACTCGTGAGCAGCAGTATCTTCTCACCATGGATTTACGAACTGATTCATTGGAGCTTAGTAGAACAAGTTGGGATGAAAATTGAACAGATCCAATATGGACAACAGGACCTGGTGGAGTACGAAACTTTTGTGCTGTTCCTTCCAAAATATCTCATGATTATTTTTCCAACTCAAATGGATCTTAAAAGATAGATCGTGCAATTAACTCAGTGTCAATTTAAACATTTTGTAACTGTAGCTGTCTTTGTTATTATTTTCTATTTTCTAGTAGAATGTAAGCATTCTTAAGGTTTCAAGATAGAGATAGTCAAGTGGGACAAAAGTAGAAATACCCTTTAAGCTATCTCAACTCACCCACCCATAAGCCCACCAGATTAGTCTTATCCCTATGAATGCTTACATATTAAAAAAAATGAATGCTTTGAAATGCTTATATAATGGGACGGAGAGTGAGTAATAGTACTCAAATCATGAAAGAAAATTACATTCCATGATTGTAACAAATATTAGTTGTACAAGTTTGTCTTGTGAAGAACTTGTAGCAAGCACGTTCTCAAATACAAATAAATGTGGGAAGCTGAGCTCGGCTCAGTTGGTTAGCTGAGCTCGACCCCATATTTGGGTGACTCTTCTTGTTAATGAGAAACCACCTAATTCCTTCTGGGTTGAATTTCGTTTTCTATTGAAATGTATAAGAGAATATGTTGACCATCGTTGTTTTCCTTCCAAAGGCCAAAGATTGTGTTTGTAAAACAATTTTAGTGTAGAGTTCTGACTATTAAAATATACTAATCGTCGTTGTTTTTTTTTACCAAAGACCAAAGATCATGTTTACGAAACATTTTAGTGTACAATTTTGACAAACGATTGTATTTATGAAGATTTTTTTAGCGCTGAAGATCACTCATCAAAGGCCTCTGATTTGATGCTTTGCACTAGAGGAGTAACAACGTCAACGCTCATGTCAATGGATGATACCTATACTTCCTCATGTGGTGGCATTTAGATTCAAAATGTCGACAGAATAAATGTAATGTTACAAGAGCGGTAGAGCTTCAAGACAAACCAAAGGGGGCGGGGAGGGAGGGGCGTCATTATTTTAGATAAATATACAATACTAACAATCATGTGTAAACACTATTTGTATACAAGAAATGTCAGTACCTAAGAAAAATTTACATCATCATCATCATCACTTTCATTGTCTTGTGTAGCTGATAGTAGTCGTGTTAGGCATGTATTGTTAACATAATGGAATTATATTGTCTACTCATTTTTTTTCTTTTGCTAATGTATCTACTCAATTTTTCTAATTGGATCTGAACAGTCCAAAGCTCTTGCGAGATGAAACAGGAGCAAAATATGAAAATAGTAGCTTCTCATGACCCCTCCTCTATAGATGAGAATCCATTTTGCAGAAGAAGCCCGAGCCGAAGCGAGTTAGGCTATACAAGGTTTGATTGTTGGAAAAATTTTGGACATCACATTCGGCTCTGTGTTATTGACAGCAGCCACGTCAAATCGAAAGCAACACTCCCGTTTTATTAGGGGCCTACTGTTTCGTGATATGTATCGGAGGAAAATTGCATCTATGTTTGCAAGAAACAAAGCATTTCCTTCTCCAGCCGCAAGCTCCGTGGAATGAATGAACGGAGCAAAATCTTCGTGCGCTGCCCCACGAACTGGGCCGTGGCACGGCGCGACATGAAATCTTCTTCCAGCCCAGGTTTCCTTCCTGGATAGGCCGAAGGGGTTGGTCCCAAACTAGCTCGGTTGTTGGGCCGATCCAAGTACAACCGGCCCATCTCCGACGCGTCCGCGCTACAGTTGCGTCGAGCACTGGGAAGCGGTTTTCCTATAAATAGCGCGCCCTACCCTGAGCTGAGGTATAGCGCGCTTTGAGATTCGTGCGACTTACCCATCCGACGGCTGTGGCGCTTCTTCTCCCTCGCCTTCTCCTCTCACCCGCGCCGTCGCACTGCCGCCCGGTTTCCCCACGCCGTCGCCGCCTTCCGGCTTCCCCACGCCGCCGTTGCCGTCCATATTCCCCACGCGGCACGCGATTTGTTCCGGCAGTGAGGCGATTTGTTCCGGCGGTGAGGCGATTTTGTTCCCGCGGCAGAGCGATTTGTTCCGGCGACGGGGCGAGATTGTTCCGGCGGCGGGGCGATTTGTTCTGACGGCGAGCGAGGTTGTTCCGGCGACTCCGAGCAGTGGCGCGCGGCGACGGTGGCGGCGGCGCGAGGAAGAAGAAACCGCTGTGGGCCGCCGTGATCCGCGCTATACCTCACCTACGCGTAGCGCGCGGTACGCATAGGGGGTCACCCCGTTCCGGCGATGAATCTCCCGTCCCGTCGCGCGATCGGAATATGTCCCGCCCGGATCCGCCGGCACACCTCCAAAAGCGCCTCGATCTGGTGTGCGCGGCTCCGCTCGTTGCCCGACACGAAACACGCACGGCGATCGTACGCGACATCGTACGCCCGCGCACCGTGCGCGGCCGGGAAGAATCCCACCCGTTTTGTTCCTTGCGTTGCGATCGCCAAAGCAACGCAGGCCCCCGAGATGGAGAGAGGTCCCCCGGCTTGGTGCCCATGCACACGCCCGGTCCGGCCGACCAGGCGCGCGGCGGAATCGCGGCGTCTCGCCGTGTACCACCAAAGCGGGGGACACCCGAAGCGCGGCGCGGGGCCCGCCGGGTTGCCCCTTGTTCGGCCGTACTGCGCTGAAGGATTTGGCCTAGTAGCCCCTCCTCTCTCTCTCCGGGAAGCGTAGGACGGGATCGAGAGATTCGTGCAGCGCGGCAGGGGGGCGTGGTGCCTGCCCTAAACTCCATCTTTGGGGCTTTTCTCTCTTTACGGGGACTGATGGACGGGCATTGGTTCCATTTCTCGGTGGGTGGCTAGGCCTCTTGTGACTCAAGCTACTCCTACTTCCAATCGATGATCGATTGTTCCAGCGTTCCTCTTTTGCCTGGTCCGCGCTCAGGGTCCGGCCTGTCCTATTGTAGTTTCGGTAACTGCATTTGTTCTTCCGGAGCCTGATGACCCTGGAAAGCGTCGTTGCGCCGGGTGTGGACCGCTCTATACAGTTCTAGCGCGTACACTTGGCTGTACCATGTCGAAACAGTTTCGGTGACTCGTCTTTTGCCCAAGACAGAAATGATTCGGCCAATTGGGGGATGCAAAATGCTCTTGCGCATGCAGGGCTTAGCTAGCTCAATACGTGTCGACCGATCACGGTACGTAGCACAGGCAGTGGAGACGGAAGAAACTAGCTGCTGCCTAGCTAGCTATATAGTATATATACTGTCTCCATTGCTGAAAGTTACAATATCTGACCAGTGGAGAATGGCTGCGGTCAGATATTTGCATTGTACACAAAAGTTACGGCGCGTGAATCGATCGAGCTAGTTTCATCAGAGCCAAAAAAGTCGAAGCGAGGCCGCAGGTTCGGTTTGACGATCGCCACTGCTGAAATCGCCCGGCCGTCTCGTCGGAAAATCGGAACCTGTCACGCAAGTAATCGGCGATCGATGATGCCGCGATATGTTCGGATCCGCTTCGCAAGTGTTCCGGCCAAGCTGCAGGCTAAAGCGCTACGGCCTAGCTAGGCAGCTATATAAAGCCTCGTTTATGGCATGTTACCCGCCCGTACGATGAACCTTTGGTTCACGGCTTCAAGTGGAGCAGTATCATATCGATCGGTGGCTCATCCTTGACGATGAAGATACGCCAATCGACACTGCACAGATAGCTAGAGGCACAGGCATGCTGCTGCCTGGAACAGACACGAAATGACCCAAAGCAGTCGACCGCCCGACCAGATTCCAATCGCGTGGTCGACTTTATTACCGAGGTTGTCTTCCCGACTCCGTTTATTCACGCGTAATCACAGCAGTAATCAACTGGACTAATCCAACAGTCCTCTAATGCGCTTTATTTACTAGTTACGTGGTCAGCCATGCAAAATCAGCAAACAATATTCTCTCTCTAGAGCTTACGGGGCTGGTTTAATCTTCTGTCGAGCTGTTCGCTCTAACCAGGCTCTGTTTCTTAGTTTGTTCATCACGCCAGACGGCACCAAAGATAGCAAACGATGACCCATGGAGCTCCCGCGCACTGTTGTTGTTCTCCCTCCCTATAAATAACGAGCTCGCGTGTTCGCCATGGTTAGGCTCAGGCGACTTCCCTTTGACCTTTCCTCTTTCTTCCATCCGATACATAGGTCTGTCGCTTTTCCGAGCTTCCTAGCTTCACCATCATCCCCTCGGCTCAGACATTAAGCACTAGTACTTTGATATCTCAGCTCCTATACAGTGCAACTTGCAACACCAGCACATATATACCGGTGAATTCCCCGGCCGTGTCCCGTTCATATACGAAGAAAAGATGATGATGATCTTCGAGGAGGATGCGACCTGCATGGCGATGCCGAATGAGCTGCGCATTGTAATCTCTTCAACCTTGTGCCTTGCTATTTGATCGTTTCTGTTCTTATATATAGCGTAGCGCTTTGATCTGTTTATACCATTTCATCAGTGTTGTTTGCTATGCTTGCGTTCTTGCATGTGCAGCTGAATTAAGCTAGTTGGGTACTATATATAGTATGCTGCTTGTAGGAGAATCAGTATGAACACTGAATGGTGCAATGCTTGTTTGGATTAAATTATGAAAATACTTCATCAGTTATTGTGTCAAATAAAACCACCAGTCAAGACCTTTTTCAGTATTGACACAGTATATATTCTCTACCTAGTCTTTTTCATATTCCGTGAACACAATTCTGAAAATTCTGCGAACTGTCAAACGATCAAACGGAGGAGACCGCCATTTAAATTAAGCCATCAAGGCTACAAGGGAAAAAAAATTATCTTACAGGCTAAAACACCCCGCTTACAACGCCTTAGTTGGATCAGGTCGCATGCTCCGGCCTAAGAACAGGTGCGACCAAATTCCTGGAGACTTCTTTCCAGAAATAAGCACAGCCTGCACAAAAATAGCATCCTTGCGTAAGACCATGCACATTCAATTAGGATATTCACATTTGCGTGCGCTGACTTCTTAGCTATGTCTTTGTTTCTACCCCGTATCTCTCCTGAGCGCAAGTGTAGCACAGAAATTTCCGGGTTCTGGCTTCCTCTTGGTCATCTTGGAAAAAGGCCAGGCGCATCTGCATGCCCAAACGGCCTTATTTCGGTCCCCTCTCTTTCCTTTAGCCATCGTCCTCGTACACGCTGATCCTCCATTTTAACGCCCCCTAGAAGAACAGCCTCTCTTCTCAAGAATCTGTAGAACATATTGGAGGAAATTTATCCCAAAAGGCTTCACTGCACACCAGCCTTCATCTTCGAAAAAGGCCAGGCGCATCTGCATGCCCGAACGGCCTTATTTCGGTCCCCTCTCTCTCCTTTAGCCATCGTCCTCGTATACGCTGATCCTCCATTTTAACGCCCCCAAGAAGAACAGCCTCTCCTCTCAAGAATCAATAGAACATATTGGAAGAAATTTATCCCAAAAAGCTTCACTGCACACCAACCTGATTATCAAGATTGAAAGACGGCGCACACCATGCTTCCGGACGATTGCATCACTGTAATTATTTCTTCAATATTTGCATGATTTCCTTATGAAGATACTTAATTTCGTGGCATCTTTCTTCTATCCTTTTCTGATATTGAGTCTTTTTTTGCATCCTTTGCATGCATGCTCATTAGATCGGCTACTTTTCTGCACAAGCAATAGAATGATTGTTAGGCATTTATCCAGGCAATCAAGCTCGAGCAGTGAGGAAATCAGCATTTAAATCAGGAAGGCATATTGTAAATATGGACACAATCAGAGAATGAATGACATTGTTTCCCGTTTTGGCTTCTGGTCCTAGACACTTCATATATCCAAATCACATAATAGTGTTTTCTTACAGTTTTGTTTTGGTACAAACAGTACAATGTTCAGAATTTCGTACATGTTGCAACTTGCAAGATTTTGACCCTCTCTTATCAACTGCCAAGTAACCGTGCACTGCAAATTCTTTGCAACAAAACATAATGGTGCATCAAACATCCCTTGCTTTCTTGACAAGTTTGTAAATGAGATTTCCCCCAAAATGTCCTGTCAGTTGTCTGTAATTCAATCAGTGCGCAATTATTTATATGATCTATGTGTTTTTAAGAATCATATGGCCTGCCGTTTCATGATTTTTATTGTTATCACACTTATTTAACGAAAAGAATCTCACAGGTTCTGTCCCCTCCAAATATTTCAGGAGGACATTTCAAGCCCCATAGCTGCTCACATTCTTGACTTCTGTGATGACGGCCTTGGTGATGACCTCTTTGCCGCAGTGGCCACTGCCACCGACCCATTTTCAGCCGCCTCTGAGGATGTTTCATCGTCTACTACCACTTCCACCCCTCCTTTGTGCAGCTACAGTGATGAGACTCCAGCTGCTGCTGCTGCTGCTGCTGCTACAACCTTCTCCCCGTTACCCTCCTTCGACTCCACTCTCACGGCCCTCCTTGAGCAGGAGCAACACCATGACCTTGATAACGACCTGCTTCCTCCGATTGATGGCCTTCCAGAAGCAGCATACTACCCACCTGTTACTGATGAGGCCAGCATAGAGCAATTCAGCCAAATAGAACTCCCAGGGACCATGGCTGAACCCGTGCCTCCAATGCAAATGAGCAGCAGTGCATCTGTCTTTATGCCACCCGCTACAGGCTATGATGAGTGTTTTACAGCAGCACTACCCGGAGGGTACATGGGCCTCGACGGAGCCCTGTATCAGCAAACAGGAACAATTGTTCCGAGCTGCAATGCAGAGGTATCACAAGGAGGATTCTTTAACAGTGCAAGCAATGGAAGCAATGATATGGTGATGATTGGTGAGTATCAGAAAATGATGGAAGGTGAAGGAGGACTGACCAGAACATACAGCGATGAAGATTCCATACAAGGGGCATTGTATAACACTGCAGAGTTGCAGGTAACCTTCCGGACCTAAGTATACAATGAGCATCATATATAGCACACACCACGAAGATGCTAAATAAAAGCACAACTAAAATAAACCAGCTCATATATGTGAAGACTCCTTGGCTTCTTACTCGACATTATGTGAACTAAACAGGCAGGAGGAAATAACCAGCACCTGACAAATGGATCCAATGGTAGTCCACCAACATTACCTCAAACAGAGCTATCAGGTTTGGAAGATCCCACATTCAAGGTTACCCGTTTATCACCTGAAGAGAGAAAGGAAAAGATCCATAGATACATAAAGAAACGTAACGAGAGAAATTTCAGCAAAAAAATAAAGGTACCATAGAGCATTTCAGTACAAGCACTACTTGTCCATGGACATCTTATCAACTCAGCTGTGCTTACACACAATGAAATTCAGTATGCATGCAGAAAAACGTTGGCTGATAGCAGGCCCCGCGTCCGCGGAAGGTTTGCTAAGAATGATGAACTCTGTGAAGCAGCAAGATCCAGCGACCAACATCATGAGCATTATGAACAAATTGTAAGTTTTCAAGTATATTATATTGTCTTATCAGAAACTACAGGCCAGTTTAAGATAATAACCAACAATTTTTCAAGGAAACTGCCACTTGCTGCGTTTTAGAGACATCCTATGAAATATATAGCTCCTTTGTACTGAAAATGGAATAGTGATACTGATACAGAACAAGCTTGCAGGGTTTGTATGTCATGAAGTTATCACTAGTTTATTTCAAATTAAAGAAGCATGATTTCTCTTCTATATTCTCGTTTTTCTCATGATGCACAAAACAAAAGATCAATTTCTATGCATATAATTAACAGGATCTATCTACCCTTTTTCAGGAGCATATGAAAGAAGAAGACATGCTTGACAGTTCCGATATTCTCGCACATTTTAGTGGGTTAAATTCCTACAACTACAAGTACAAGTGCAACATTGAATCCTGGATATAGTTCTCAAGTCTAAACCACACTGACTAAAATGCCCAGTGTTTTGTTTTCATTTGTGCGACCATGAAGCACAGTTTTCCTTTCCTCTAAATAAGGTTACATCTTTAGAAGCTCTATTGCAGGGCAGGCACTTTAGTTCAAGTAAATGTAGAATCAGTGTATTATATCAATCAATTTTCACTTGGTTGCCATTCTAACAGAAGTAATGAGTGTTGTAGTTAGTCTACATTTGTGGATAGAATTATGTCTAAATAAAAAAATAATAAGCTTGAAAAGTTACTTCACCTTTTTTTTTTAGGGCAAAGTTACTTCACCATTAGTCTGCCCAAATATGCACAGGAAAGCATGTACTACCAATGGTACATTAGCATGGTGACAAAGAATAATCTATGTAATTGTAAACATAATATTATATGTCCAGAAGGCTCAAGAGTCAGTACGAGTAATCAATAATATGCATAAGATTCACACAGACCACAAACTTATATTATTTCCGCTCAAAAAGTAGTTGATTATCAAAAACGCATCAGAACCTTGAATTATCTATAGTGACACTGATTCAAAACTCAAAAGGCGCAGAAACGAAGAATAGATGAGTTGGTATTTGCCCTGCACAGGCGCAAAAGATATATGGGTCACCAGACCAAAAGGAAAATGAACTGAATGTTGTTAAGACCATGAAGCATCAGTTTAATAAAGTTCAACATCCTGATGTTAAGTTGCCATGTCCATGCAAAATAGAAAGATAGCAAATGCCCTGTTTATTAAGCACCGCTCTTGGCACACCAGGGCGAAAGTGAGACATAAAACCAAAAGTGTACACCAGATGAAGCTAATGGTACTGCACACTGCAGTCTCCATCTATCTTAACTGAACTACCATTAACATCAAATTTCCAAAAAAAAAAAGGGCCCGCTAGAACTGGGAACATCTAGATTTGCAATTTGGACGGAATTCCGATTTAGAGAACAGTTAGAAATTTCAGGCTGAGATTTACGCGTGCACAATTCCATTCATGTGGTGCATCAATTTGGATGGAAACATTCATGCACGGGTTCTTCCGGCAAACTTGCCTAAGATACAAGAACTAACATGCACAAACTCGATCAAAAACATCTCTACATATAATCTGACATTGGCAAATGCACAGCAATATTGTGTGATGCTCCCTCCATTTTTATTTTATTGACGCTAGGACAGGTTTGTTAGTGCAAATTTGCATCCTAATTGAACTGTCCTAACGTCAACAAAAGAAAACAGAGGTAGTAAGTGCTACTAACTCACTAATGTTTTACCCTGGCCTGTTGCACGGGCACGGCGAGGGAGAGCAGCTCCGAGGCCCCTCGCTGCTCCAGTTGGTAACCCTCGGCATCCATGTCAACTAACTCCGGCTCCAAGAGTACAGCTTGGGGTTCCGGTTTGCCATACCCAACCAGGACCAGACTAGTTGGCCTTGTGAAGCTGAGGACCCGGACGCAGCGACGGCGTCCACCGGCCCACCATTGCACGCCGGCCCATACAGCGACCTCGGAGGCGATCACGGCGACCTTGACGACCACCCCGAGCGCGTCGACCCCGTTCCTGAACCCCTTGTGCACCTGGAGGCCGAGGAATCCCTCGACGATCTTGTACGTGTTCTTGGACAGCTTGTACCCGGACTTGAGGACGGCGAGCACGGCGACGCCGGCGGGGGACGCGGCGGGGATGGGCGCGGCGGTCGCGGCGAGGCGGAGCAGCGACGCGGTGGCGAAGGCGGCCTTGAGGAGCTTGGAGGAGGGCAGCGACGGGAGGCGGGAGGCGGGACCGAGCGTGCGCGCGGC
>LAPY01000270.1:210181-227500 GCA_000970635.1 Eragrostis tef
CTGAGGCATCGCGGGAAGACGCAGGCCATAGGAGGCGAGACGTGGGTGCGTGCGGGGAACGGGCGCGGAGGGTCGGGGTAGCCGAGGGAAAAAAAAGGTCGCGGGCGGACCGGTCCGAGTGGAGACGAAGAGGTTGGATAGCGAGGCGTGACGTGGATGCGGCCGCGGTCGCGCGTTCGGCCGGGAGGGGAGACGGACGCGTGCGGCGCGGAACGTGTGGCAGATTTTTGTTCGGGGTCCGTCCGTGGGCGATGCCGTTGCCGCCAAGGAGCCGATTCCGGCGCGTGGGATATGCCGAACGCGGCGCCGGCGTTGATGCCACCGCGCGCCGTAGCATATGCCGGGCGCCTCGGCGGTCATCGTCTCGCCGGTGGACGCAAGGAACAGTCAAAATGGCTGGCTTGGCTAGGAACAGTCGGTGCTCGGCAGATTTCTTTTTTCCGAAAGAGACGGAAGGACGTTATCTATTATCTTTAGTATTTGAAGGGAAAAAGGAGCCACTACGTTTGCTCTCAAGGCCACAAAATTACCACGTTAATCGAAAAAAAGAAAAACTATAAGCCGTTGGATTTTATGAAGATTGAACGGTCTAGATTAATGTAGAAGTTCATGCTAGACAGGACCCACATGAAAAATACTTCAGGATAATTTAAAATAAAAACAGTACCACGTGAACCCATGTCAGATTATTCTCGAATCCCATTGATTACCGGAAAGAAATATTTCACACCGGTTACAACCAAGATTAAGATGGAAACGTGACAAACACTTGCTAATAACGATATACATCAAAAAAGGAAAGAGAAGGACGTGCAACATATGTGTACTTGGCTAAGGTCGGCAAAACCTCAATGAATAAACCATATATACGATAGCAATTTAGCAATTTTTCCGTGAAAGGAAAGGAAATCAATCAAAAAATAAATCTGAACCATGCTGTTGGATTACTGTACGAACTATAGAGGAAAGGAAAGGAGAAGGGCAATCGGAGTAAGGACTTCTGAATCTCACCGCATAGCTTGACGTGCTAAAAGTACTACCAGCGAATCTTGCGACGATCGATGTCGTCGTCGCCGTTGATGCAGAGAGAAGCAAAACCATTGGCCTATTGCTGATCCAGCTGGAGTTCATCGGCCTAGACGGAACAACGCAGAAGCTGCCGGAGGTACAAAACACATCCCAGATAAAGAAAAGGTCCCCGATGAGCCTGACCCGTTTAGATGCGCAACGGAAGGCACCATACACAGTTACTTGCGGTGGCTTTTGCATGTCGTCCGGATCAAAGAAGAGGCCTTGCATGGCTCTGCGTACCTGCAAAATCTATCACGCCATGATCACGCGGCCGCGAGATCATCTAGAGACTCGGTTACTTTTGAGTCAAAAACATTGGTGAAGGCCCGCGAGATCATGGAGACAAATCATTGATGAATGCTTCTGATTGAATGTGTTGACAATGGAGCTGCAGAATAGAGGCCAGAGTTCGAAATACGGCAAATGTGTGGTAGGGGAAAGAAACGACGGAGCCGGTGCGGGGACAGAACAACCAACAAGTGGACAGCCATACCCGTTCGTATGGGTATCGAATACAGATCTCCGGCTTCAGTAGCCATGAGACACTACTCAATTTGCAAATCCCTTACGTCACCACTAAGCATGTGGAATACGAGAAGCTAAGGCATAACACTCTGGGAGGCTTGCGGAGGCAGATGGAATCCATGCAAAGTTGGTAGGAGCCCTGATCGCAGTTGCAGTCCTCGCAAGGGAGGAAGTGGCGATAGGGGTACCTGAAACCGAACAACGGCCAAGCAAAAGGTTGTGTGTTGTTACACTGCTACAGCCTTCAGGGTTGTCACTTGCTGCAATACCTCCTGGAGGAGTCACAGTTCGTCAACAAGGGGAAGATTTAGCAGGTGATTCCTAAGGTTCTGGCTGGAAGTCAACTTAATTTTCCGTTCAGTATTAGCATATTTCAGTTACATAAAGAGAAGTTCATTATAGAAGATACACTGAGCTAAGTTTCGCCTACATAAATTTCTACCATATATCTGTTGCTCAATCCAAAAATAACCAGAACCAACAGCTTTTAGTTTTAAAGACTTGACTCAGTTCATTAATTTCTCGACTGGCATATAAGATGAATAAGTCCAGATTAGAGATGAATACTTTATCAGATTCCTCCCACGTTAGATTAAGGAATTGATTGTGACAATTAACTTCAAGTTATGAATGCATATTACATCAGAAAGTTGGGTGTGTTTTCTGTCATATAATATACTGATGATGCCTGCAACTAGATTTACAACTTCTTTGACATGCACAGTTGGGTGTCTTTTCTGTCATGCTACCCCTATTTATTTCATTAGTATCATAGTCTCGACACAACAAACAAAAGGCTCCAGGTTGCTAATATGAAAATATTACTGTTGACATCACAACAAATATGGAGGAAAAACATCCAGGATTCAACAAGAATATTGCCATAAAATTTAAATTCACGGCGGTATCAAATATTAATTTACAAATGTCTGACTCCAAATCATAGGAGTCAACTCAACTGATGTTTGCTTAATTCTTTTAAGTTGAAAAATTAGGAGTATTCAATACACTATATAATTTGCATTATTGATTCAAGTGTCATTTCTATAATCTTTATCCAACGAAATGGTGCTAATGTGACATAGAATTTAGCTTGATAGTGGAATGATATATCCAAATCAATTCATGGTTGTCATGGCAATATAGATATGAATATATTAATAAGCATCGTCACATTACGATACTCGAACCACATTATTTCTTGACATATACTCTTTTTATAGAGTACACTACAAGGGTTACATACTTACTCATTACGTAAGATCAGCAAGTATATATTCTTTTTGAATGTGTGTCAATACTCAATAACAGCAACACAAAATGCAAGACCCATAGCTAAAATTATAAAAATATAAATGAAAAAATACAAAATATAAAAATTCTAGCCGCGCAAATTTGCGCGGGCCACCTTCTAGTTACACAGAAACGCAGGAGCCAGGAGGGGCCAACGAAATTTCACCATCCAACGCAGTGCCATCGGACGCGGTCCACTCCACCGTGCAAGGCCGTAAAAATGACGAGAAACTAGGCCTGCAATGGTTGGGCTTTGTTTCTACCGGAAGTCTACACACACGAGCTCGGCAAGCATCGAGAACCAGGCCTCCGTTTGGCATGTTTCGTGGGCTTCAACGCTGATTGAAGTTCGCTTTGCTCGGTTCTTGTTGGGCTTCTGTTATCAGCTACTTGCACGAAATTTCCGCAAGACCGAAACTGAAGGGAAAAAATGACGACAATCCAGCTGTTCACTTATGCAGAAACAGACGTTGACGATAACGTTCTTCCAACTCCAGCCACCCTCAGCCTCCACGTGTATGAACGCGACGGACCGCTCACAATGATAAATCCAGTCACTAGATATTTAGGTTAAACAAGACCAATGGCTACTGGACATACTAGTCGGTGAAGTGTCGGCATTCAGCAACACAAACTGCAGCTCTTCTGCCTCCACGCGATGAGCACTTCTCTCTGGATGTCCATGTAGTAGGGAACCGAGTACTACTGATTTTGATTTGCAAGCCGAAGCCAAATCTGCATGTCCTCCCGAAGCCACGAAACCTTCTTGATACGACCCCATGGAGTTTGCATGAATGGAGCAATTCTCTCACCGACGACGCGTACCTACGATCGATTCGGCACCACTGCTTCTTGCTTCGTGACTGAGAAACTGAAAATGCGGTACAGGTCACGGCGAACAAGGTTGCGTAGAGCGGCCGGACAAGGCACCCGGAAAGCTCGGCGGATACAACATTTCTTTCCGGATACCTAACGATCACACGCTACACGTACGGGCTTGCTGGTGTTGCACTTGCTCACTTTGGGACTGTTCGGCTGGTGCAAAGTTCACTGTTTCTTTTCTGTTTGTACTGTAGCTCGTGAGAGAAAAACAGCCAGCATTCAGCAGATTTAGCAGCAGCAGCTGGCTGTTCTTACCAGCCGAACAGCCCCTTTCAGTAGCAGGACGTCGTACTTGCACACCACTTCGCTGCGGAGCCGGACATGCAAAAGCAGAGTGACGAGTGATTGGTCTTCTTGATCGTATAGGCGGCTCGGTACGCGCCAGAGAGAGATCGATGATTGACCTCTAATGAAGGATCCTGAGCCATGTGCTAGTACTGTCAGTTGCGGTGGTTATCTTATCCTATTGCGTTGCATTTGTGACACGCGATTAGTCAACACGCACGTAACGAAGCACTTCTCCCGGTACGCTTGTCTTTGACTGACTCGCAAGCAACTGTCCTGCTGCTTGTTTAATCCCTGCGGTGGGAGCATCATCGCTGCTCGTACTGTACTTCTTATTGCGATCGAGTTCATCTTGCCACTTCCCCAGGAGGATGTCTCGTCTGGCCGGCAATGGAGACGATGATGGCGACAATGACAAACCTATTTGGGTTTACCTCGATTTACGTATTCGTGTTTCAAAGAGAAAGGTCAAAGGTACGGGCGTGACAGTCTACGTTCTTTTGCCGGGTATTATGGAACCATGATGAGCAAATACTTAAATATTGAAGGCGATGGTAGACGACCATGACACGGATTGTGCAGTCGTCCATCAGGCAAACCGCTCCAAGCAAGGCAGGTGGCGATGGAAGAATTTGTCGGCAAAATGATGGCGCTCATGTCATGGTCACGTCTCATTGGTTGCTTACCAAGGTTTGAAAGTATATATAGCGCGACAATATATTTTGCTGTCAAATGCAGTGTTACATCAACGAACAGGAAGAAAATGCGAGAAATAAATTCCACAAGTCATGACGCATGTGGATTAGGACTTAGGACTTTACCTAACACAAGGAGAAGCGCTGCGAATCTATGATGATGCTATCTAGGAGTAGTACCGAGAATTTTGGCATCTACCTCTGCAAAATTAGGCTACCTGCTGAAGCCTGCACGTTCACGAGCCTCTCAAGCATCTGTACACACGACTGTTGCTACATCAAGCTACTGAATATTATTACATCTAGTAAACTAAACTAGTTGATAATTACTGCTGTCTTCGTGGGTGGATCGACCCTTCGTCGGCACGTCGGTAATGCATGTCACCCTCGTCACTGCTTTTGATCCACTTGAAGATCGAGATCTTCCACTTACCTCGACAACAGAGATCGTGGCGGACGTGGTGATCGTGGCTGTCAAAAACAGAGATCTTGGTAGTCAAATTGAAGCCAGCTTACTGCATGCGAGTCCCTGTCCATGCGACCATGCCACCGCAACGTCGCACTAGCCCTTCGTCACGCCTTTCTCAGGGAAAACGCTGGCCAGCAATTTCCCGTTGAGATTTTTGAACGTTACTACTACCCTGCCAGGAGCGTGTCTGTTCGAATCCGTGTTTTGTCAAGATGGCATTGGGCGCGTTCGGTGCCGTAAGTATAAAATTTAGAGGTGTCTAAAAAAAAGAATCTTGTCTTAAACAAAGTTTAATTACAAAACTAACTGTAGAACCCCCGGTCTAAATCGCGAGACGAATCTAATGAGGGTAGTTAAGTCGTGATTAGACGATGGTTACTGTAGCATTACTGTAGCATCGCTATAGCAAAACATAGATTAATTAGACTCATTAGATTCGTCTCGCAAAGATGTACCCATCTGTAAAAAGGTTTTGTTATTAGACTTTATTTAATACTCTTGAATAATAAGATTTCTTTTATTGCGAAAATTTAGATGCCTCTAAAGGCTTGCACCGAACGCGCCCTTGGACTATTAGCGTCACCTGGGCGCGTTCGGCGTCGCACGGCCTCTAAATTTTAGAGACTCTAAACAAAGAGAATCTAGTACTAAATAAAGGCTATTGACAAAATCTTTTTATAGATGGGTACATCTTTACGAGACGAAACTAATGAGCCTAATTAAACTATGTTTTGCTACAGTGATGCTACAGTAATGCTGCAGTAACCATCGGCTAATCATGACCTAACTACTCTCATTAAATTCGTCTCGCGATTTAGACCGGGGTCTTACAGTTAGTTTTGTAATTAAACTTTGTTTAAGACAAGATTTTTTTAGTTTAGACTCCTCTAAATTTTAGACGGGGCTACGCCAAACGTGCGGTTTAAAAAAGGTGGGTGCACAGTGAAGAAGCAAGGAGATGACGTTGACCCGCTCTTTGTGCGTTACCTCACGTCACAGTTCAGTGGAAGCACGTCCTGTCATTTTCCATTCCCTCCATTTACAAAAGTAGCAATTTCAGGGAATTAAATAATTTTATCCATACATTATCTTCTTACAAGATCAGTTTCCATAATAACAAGATGAGGGTGCACACTGCACAGTACAATCATTCATTCCACAAAGCTCTGCACAAACGAAAGATTGATCACGAGATCCTGATCTCACTTCTACTGCAGACGGCATGCAGCAACAGTCTGAACAAGCCGAGCAGTGCCATGGACCGGACGGCTGGACTAGTTCAAAGTTCTGAAAAGTTCAGACCTTTCTCTGGTTCACAAGAACTTAGCGCTTCTCGTTAGTTTTACTGAATAATCCCATTTTGTTACTGCCCTGCGACCAAAACAAGACGGCACGGCCTGGAGACAGCTGCACAGGGAGTCAAGCCAGCGAGCGAGAGAGCTCCTGCTCTGAATCCTCCTCCACCGGCGTGTCATCTTCCTCGCATGGTGCGGGGTCAAATGGCCCCGGTGAAAATGCGACGAAACGCGGCAGGTGACAACAAAGAATGGACCTGAAGATGAACGCATGGGACGTGCTGGTTGGGTCGGGTTAAGTGGCCGTTAGCGTCGTCGCGTTGGTGGTGGTGGGCGCCTCAAGGAAATAGACTAGACGTACACGTATGCCACTCCGGCTCCTCTCTTATCTCAAAGATTGGTTCCTTTTTCCTGCATGGACCCCTACTGTTCTGAAGAAAAACTGTACTATACTTGTGTTACTCTCCGACTGTCCAAATCGGCATCCATAACTCAACGTTCATGTGCAACGCTCATGAATCATCTCATATTTCACGTTTTCCTATTATTGGTAAATATCTGCTTCAGGGACGGTTGCAAAATAAAAGCAGGTACAGGCAACGTGCCAAAAAGGACCAATTTGAGGCAACGGTAATTTACAAGGGTGGAACACGAAAAACAAGCGCCTCCCTACTCCCACTACGCGCCGCTCGTGACCCCGTCGCCTTGTCCTGCTCGCCCGGCCCCCTCCACTACGCTGAGCGCCGAAGTCCAAGCCGTAACGTTCGGCAAGGAGCACGATGCAGAGGCGTCAGCCGAGAGCGCTATCAAATTCTAACACAGTAACGCCTCTGCTCCTCCGGCCCCAAATCCAAGTGGGGGAATAAATTCCCTTCACAACTTCTATAGAATTTAGAACCTACCCTAGAAGCACGCAATCAAGGACTCAGACACCACTCAAACACGCGTGTCAAGAACTAAACCCAGAACAAAAGCCAGGTTTTTTAGTGCCTCAAAGCCACTTCTTGCCGCTGCTGCTGCCGCGGCCTACCAGCTGCACAATTGTTTAGCGCTCCTTTCACATGGTCGCAGCCGTCTCTCCCACTGTAATCCCGGCCAATCTAGCAGCCGTCTCTCCTCCATCCTCATTCTATATTTGCTGCCCTGCCACCAGCTGCTGCCAATTCTTCCGCGGAACTCGGGTTCTTGCAGCTCGCCTCTCTGCCTCAGCTCATCACGTTCTGCTTCCTCGGCCATAACTGCTTGCCGTTCTTGACCAGCCTTTTAATGGCGAGGAGTTACGCCTTGCCCTGAACCTCTGATCCGGCAGGCGTTTCGATCCTTTTCCGTGGCCGGCTGTTTCTTAGCTTAGCTTTGCATGCGGTAGTCATGGAAGGAAACTGCAGCCCCACGCGCCGCCGAGAGAGTCCAAAGCCACACATA
This sequence comes from Eragrostis tef, assembly GCA_000970635.1. Lineage (NCBI taxonomy): Eukaryota > Viridiplantae > Streptophyta > Magnoliopsida > Poales > Poaceae > Eragrostis > Eragrostis tef. Next base: position 218,119 of record LAPY01000270.1, read on the forward strand.
CCGTCGTCGCGTTAATGAAAAGGGAGAGGAGTAAAGCCGGCCGCTTTTTCCCTTGACGCCTAAACAGCCTCGTCCTCCCGTCTCCATCCTCGTCTCCGCCGGCTGGGTTCCATTTCGCCTCTCCCACTCCGGCTCTCCTTGCTTGTTTTGGGGGTGGTGTTGGTGCAGAAAAAGCTGGGCGATTTGTCTCGTCCGCTCTGTTCTAGTGAGCGGCAGCCTTGTGCCTCGGCTTGATGCTGCTTTGGTACCGCTGATTCTAGCTTCGTTTAGGTCCTCGGTCCTCTTCACCTAATCTTGTTTTTGGCTTTGGTTGGTCAGTCATCGGCTATCTGCTCGTTGGTTGGCCCGGTTCCTCTTCATATATATATCATCTCCAGGCTTTCTTGTTCAGTTGCTCTGTTCTTGCGCACTTCACATTGCAACTGCACTGTTTGGATCGAGAAGAGAAGCACTTGTCTGCATTGGACTGTGCGAGGCCGGAGGCGGTGATTGCTTCAGTCGAGTCTTGGATGCTGCTTGTTGATCTCTGAGGTGAGGAATCTGAAACTTCGTCCATTTCGCCTCTCCTACTTTTACCTGAATGATGCATCATCAGTATCTTTGCTGTTCTGAAGGATGTGCAATTTGTTCTTGTTGCTTGCTTGAGAAATGATGTGTTCAACTTTCCTGTGTCTTTTGCGTTGTTGCGCGTAGGCTTTCGTATGCTGTCGTGTTAAAGGCAAGGTGCATGCAACAAAGTGATTTTCCGGTGAGCCCGGTCTTTAAGCCGGTGATGAATGCATTTAAGGTCATCCTTTTCGGTTGGGCTATGGAGCTCTTTTGCAGCGTGGGCTGCAACCTTTTGTTTTATTGCCACTTCTCTTTTTCTTTCATGTAGTTGTGTTGACACACATCATGAACTTAACTGGGTAGTCTTCCTGATGTCCTTCTTCCTTAGACCCAGTTCTTCAGGTTTGAGAGGATTAGAGGCCAGCCATTCGTGTTTTCCCAAGCATAATTGTGTTGTACTACCTCTTTGGTACTGCACCTGCACCCTGTTCATCACCTCATGCTACAGAGCAGAGGGATGGCCTCACGCCTGATCGTCAAACAGTCCATACTTGTCAGAATGTTTGCAAGTACTAGTGCCTGTTTTCCTGATATCCGTTATCCAATGCTTTGATAGGAGACGGCAGTAAATTAGCTACGAGCCTTGCATTTTAAGCCAAGAAGTACAGTTAGTACTGACCAGTTCTCTTTTGCTGTTACAAACAAGGAAAGCCTTGGATGTGTTGTTGGTGGTTGGAGTGTACGAGATTATCATACGGAGCAAGTGTTAAATGTGTGGCGTAATTGGCATTTACATGGTACCTAGTACTGGGGAAGAATTTATGTGCTGGGGACAATGGTTAACTGGTGCTGTAGTATAAGGAAGAAGGAAGTTTTTCTCTTGTGATTGTTACTACTACTAAGATGGGAAATCAAAGATGTCAAGCATTTTGCATGAGCACTCCGTCACCACTCCAGTCTAAACCCTTCCATGATTAAATTATTTTCAGCACAGAAACAGGAAACCAAAGACACCACATGGGCACTTGTCCAGCAGCTGTTAGTTATTAGCATTTTTAACCAATTTAATTGGTCAACCACGAAATTATCATGTTACATGTTCCTTGCACACTTGATCATATTACATGTTTCCAACTGAATATGATGAGAGGTCATTTTTTTATACTTAGAACAGCAGCCTCTTTTTTCTCGCAATATATTTGATTCAATTTGGGGAAAGCTCTTGCCCCTGGATTCAGTTTTTTTTTTTTCTTCTGATGTGGCCGTAAATAAACAACTGTCAATGTCATCAGAACACTAACTGAGAATTCCTGTAATATGTTTTTCATCCAAAAAACAACATTTTTGTTCATTTAATTTACTTTTTTCTATGGGTTGAACAACTTTTTATGCTATTGCTGTGCAGGTGATCAAAGACTTGGTTTACTGCAACCTCTTCAGCATTTATTACTGAACTAAAATGGAGCTTGTCTACATGCAAAGTGGCTTACATGAAGAGACTGCAATTCCGGAGTTCAGTGGGCGGTCGGAAGAAGATCAAGACACGTCCGTTGCTGCATTTGGGGTTCAGTCTAATCCTTGTCAAATAAACTGCAAGCAGCCGTTCCCATCAGATGAGAAGAAAAGCAGGAGCTGCCAGTCATGCCACAAGTCACCATGTTCTTGCGGTGGCGATGCACCTCATTCAAATTTGTATCCAGCACTTCCTGCAAAGATGATGATCTTGGAGTTCCTCATCAGAAGCCTGAGGCACCCGACAAGAACCCACAATGTGAGTGATCTTGACGACTTGATTAGTGATGGGGTCAGTCAAGGGAGTGTAAATCTGGGTCCTTCAGAGAAGATGGTGCTAGACTCTTTACATGCCCTTGTGAATGCGAAGACAAGACCGAAAAGCCCATCACATTTCCTGCCAGGATCCAAGATGAGAAAAACTCGATCGAAATCCCACGTCATAACACAGTCAGAGATACTGAAACTCATATCTCCTGAGACATGGGAAACCCCCTCCCCTGGGGCGTCTCCATTGAAGAAAAGCACAACTGAGCTTAGCACGCAGGAGAAGATGTCGCCATCATGCTCAAACCAACCTGTTCTGTCTCACTGTCCATCATCTCTTAGTGCTGGTCTTCTACAATCCATATGGAAGGACGGCCTCCCTCACTTCGAATTATCCCTGGACAATCCTATTGCGATATACACTGCAAACGCAATCAAGGTACAGGGCAATGACAAGGCCCTCGATTATGTCTACATGATCCATTCAGGAGAGCAAGGAAGGAAAGATTGGATGGGTCACACAAGCAATGTGTCAAGACTTGTTGGCAAGATGAAGGTTTCAAGTTCTTTGGTTCTGAATTCAGATAAGTCTAGTCTTGTGGAAACTGAGTTTGTTCTGTATGGTTCCCCTGATGACTATCTGAGGCAAATGCAGAGTTCTTACAGTGTTCCAAAAGGGAAGGGACTTGTCAAGAGAGTGACAGAAATTATGAGAAATGGCAATGTTTCTTCAAGTCCGAAACATGCCTGGAAATTCAGCAAGCACTGCTCTCAACAGTTCGACGACTTAACTGAAATTTTTGAAGGTGATATAATCAATGCTAGAGAATCAGCCTTGACAAACAATGACATCGATGAATTGCCAACCAACCAGCAGTTAGCAGCAATTGTAGTGAGAGAACGACAACGTGAATCCCGAAAGAAGCCTGTTGTTGGCGGCTGGGGGCTGAAGTTCCTTGAGAAGGCAGGATCAAATCATTCGGAGGGCACTGAGGGTACTGATGATCAGAACAGAAATGGTGCTGAAAAATGTATAACTGCTGTCATTCCTAGAGGTTACCACGGTGGTGCGATTTCAAATAACAGCGGGCCAACAGGTCTCGTCGAGAGATGGAGATCTGGGGGACGTTGCGATTGCGGCGGATGGGACCTTGGATGCCCCATTAGAGTGCTGGACAATGGTGGTTGTGCCTCCTTGCCTGACGCAGAGTCAGAGGACAACAGATCAGTTGAGTTGTCAACCAAGGTAATTCTGGGTTTCGTTGCAGTGAACTCTTATGATTCATGCCAGATCAGGTTGCTGCTACTCTCTCCGATTCTAATTTTTTTCTCCAATGAACTTTCAGGGTGTGAAGAAGAACGAGACAATGTTACGGCTCGTGAACATCACGGAGGACCTGTACATCCTCTACTACAACTCGAGCCTTTCACCGTTGCAGTGCTTCTCAACGGCAATAGCGATCGTGCACAGCGAGGCACCACAGCTTCGTCCGAAATTGTGAATTAGCGTTATGTGGATAGTAGATTGGAAAATACTTCCTGTATTTTTTAGGGAGAAAAAAGCAGGCAAAGCTGCCTTCCACCTGTTAATTTATCATAGTTGATGTAGCCGACTGAGCTGAAGCTAGGAGAACTATGATGAAAACTTTCACTTACTGAATATACATATACTGTTTAGATTTCTGGTACGAGCAGCAAAATGTACCACGTGGTAAAATAGGTCAATTTCATCCTTCCTAAAATATATCCTGTCAAATTATCCAGTTGTCGTGTAAAAAAAATGACGAGGGCACAATCATATAACATCTACATAGTTGGATAAATAATGCAGGGATCGACGCGGCAGAAATACAAGAGCTTGGCTTGTTTTTCGTGAAAAGTTAGCCAGGAACCGCCTGGCCAGTTCCGAGAGCAGTTGAGAAGCTCGGGTTCTGGATAGGATCGGAAACGATCCTCAAAGGCATGGAAACGATAGCAACATCCGTACAATAATATTTCAAATCGAGCTCCAAAGGGCAAACATACTGCGGTTTGTTTAGGTAGACATGGTCCACAGCACAGCAGAGTGAAGCACAAACGTGTCATTGTGAGTACTAAAGCTTTCAGAGAAATTAGTATGTAAACTTTTAGACAATACACAACACAAAGTAGACCAATGGCACGAACACGGGAGGCAAAAAGTTGATGTCACTGTTATATAGACCCTCATGGGTAGACAGATTTCTTTTTTATCTCTGGGTAGACAGATTTCTGTTCACTACAAAACTGCAATAGGAATGAAACAGAAAGGAGCCAAGATATAAGTTCCATGGTTTTCTTAGCTTAAAAGTTGCAACTGGTAACGAGGTCATACAGCAGTCTTTTAACACAATGAAACAAGCTCTCAAACGATGGCATTTGCTGCACTAGCGATCCTAGGCCAAAGGTCAGCGCACTCCTTACCAATGGGTCCAGTGATAGCCGAACCTGCAAAGAACCAAACATTTGTAAGTGTTCTCAAGATATCGTCAACCTATGGGCTGTAGCAGGAAGGTTGGTGGCTATGATCTCACCTTTCATCTCACCCTTGGGATTCACGATCACTCCAGCATTATCTGTAAACAAAATGTAGCAGCACAAGTTAGAACTCATCTTAGAAACTTGTCAAGAAACTACAAGGTTAACACAAGACACTAAAAAGAAAAGCTAAAGGGGAAGAAACACTCAACAAGGAAATATATGTCTCATGGCCAGTCCCAAAGTTTCAATGCAGCGATGCCACTACCCAAGGCAATGGAATATGAGACCGCTTTCAAATGGAAGTAATCCCTCGAAGATAAATCCTCGATGAGCAACCTCAACACCCAAAAACTTTTTTTCTGACATTTGCTTAGGAATATACAAACATGAAGTGTTTGCTCCACGATAAACTGAAGGACCTCGGAGTCCTCCTGTCATTAAGTAGTACATCACTATTACTAGATGTAACTAGAAGCAAACCAATATACATTGGTTCAAGAAAAACATTTTGACTTCTTTAATGGAGAAAAAATATATGTCTCATGGCCAGTCCCAAAGTTTCACTGCAGCGATGCCACTACCCAAGGCAATGGAATATGAGACCGTTTTCAAATGGAAGTAATCCTTCAAAGATAGTAATCCTTGAAGGGAACCTCAACAACAAAAACTTATTTTATGACGTTTGCCTAGGAATTTACAAACATGCAGGGTTTGCCCCCAAGAAAAAGCTGAAGGACCTCGGAGTCCTCCCGTCATTAATTGGTGTGTCAAAATCCACTCTAGCAACGAACCATTAAATTGAATGTGAATATTTCAATTTGTAATTTAAGGGAAAGCTCAATAGTCCACAAACAGCCGAGAAAAGCTACATAAATCAAATACCAATAGAATGACATGAACAAGCAGATTCTGCAAATGTTTGTCTCATGGCCAGTCCCAAAGTTTCATTGCAGCAACGCCGCTACCAAGGGCGATGGAATATGAGACCACCTATGGATGGAAAAATTCCCTAGGGAAAGCCTCAACATCCAAAGGCTTTATTTATGACGTTAGCTTAGGAATATGCAAACATGTGAGGTTTGCTCCACAAAAAGCTGAAGGACATGGACGTCCAACCGTCAAGGCAAAATTGAAAATGAGCAGTCTGTGCGTCTATGGAGGTTAACCATATTCGAACTTGAATTTAAATAAGCAACATACACACAAAGAAATTGTTCTCAAATGAAATTAAGAATACAAAAGCAGGAATACAAAGTAAACAGTTAGATGCCCTCAGTAACTGCCACTTCAGAATCAAAGCTAGGAAATTAGGCAGTGTTATGGGTGAAATATGCGCCTCATGGCCAGTCCCAAATTTTCATGGCAGCAACGCCGCTACACAAGGCGATGGAATATGAGGCTACCCTCTGATGGATTATCTCAACGGAGATCCTCAACATCAGAAGGCTTAATCTATGACGTTTGCTTTGGAATATGCAGACACTATGAAGTCTGCTCCAGCTTAGCTAGAGAGCTGGGTAGCCCTCCCGTCAAACAAAATATAATCACGCATCTACAATATATCTAACAAGGATCACAGTAACTACGACATAATGAAGCTCCAATCCAAGATCCTCTACATCAACTCTAAGATGACCTAATCATGTATGGGCGAGATGTGAGCTGGGTATTACCTTCAAAGTACATGTAGACACCATCCTTGCGGCGCCATGGCTTGCGCTGGCGGACGATGACGGCGGGCATGACCTTCTTACGGAGATCAGGCTTCCCCTTCTTGACGGTGGCCATGACCATGTCGCCGACGCAGGCGGACGGAAGGCGGTTGAGGCGCCCCTTGATGCCCTTGACGGAGATGATGTAGAGGTTCTTGGCTCCCGTGTTGTCGGCACAGTTCACCGTCGCCGCCACCGGCAGGCCCAAGTCCTCCCGTCATTAATTGGTGTCACTATCCACTCTAGCAACTAATCGTCAATTGAATGTGAATATTTCAATATGAAATGTAAGGGAAAGCTCAATCAACCACAAACATAGAAAAACTACAGGCTCAAATACCAATAGAATGACATGAAACAAGCAAATTTTGCAAATGTTTGTCTCATGGCCAGTCCCAAAGTTTCATTGCAGCAACGCCGCTACCAAGGGCGATGGAATATGAGACCACCTTTGGATGGAGAAATTCGAGGGAAAGCCTTTATGACGTTAGCTTAGGAATATGCAAACATGTGAGGTTTGCTCCACAAAAAAGCTGAAGGACATGGACGTCCAACCGTCAAGGAAAAAATGAAAATGAGCAGTCCGTACGTCTATAGACGTTGGTGAACTTGAATTGTTTACAAATGCAACTAAGAATACACAAGCAGAAATGCAACGAAAATAGTAAGATTGCCACTTCAGAAACAAAGCTAGAAAATTAGGCAGTGTTATTGTTGAAATATGCACCTCATGGCCAGTCCCAAATTTTCATGGCAGCAACGCCGCTACACAAGGCGATGGAATATGAGGCTACCCTCTGATGGATTATCTCAACGGAGATCCTCAACATCAGAAGGCTTAATCTATGACGTTTGCTTTGGAATATGCAGACACTATGAAGTCTGCTCCAGCTTAGCTAGAGAGCTGGGTAGCCCTCCCGTCAAACAATTATAATCACGCATCTACAATCTATCTAACAAGGATCACAGTAACTATCACATAATGAAACTCCAATCTAAGATCCTCTACAGCAACTCTAAGATGACCTAATCATGTAATGGGCGAGATGTGAGCTGGGTAATACCTTCGAAGTACATGTAGACACCGTCCTTGCGGCGCCATGGCTTGCGCTGGCGGACGATGACGGCGGGCATGACCTTCTTACGGAGATCAGGCTTCCCCTTCTTGACGGTGGCCATGACCATGTCGCCGACGCAGGCGGACGGAAGGCGGTTGAGGCGCCCCTTGATGCCCTTGACGGAGATGATGTAGAGGTTCTTGGCTCCCGTGTTGTCGGCGCAGTTCACCGTCGCCGCCACCGGCAGACCCAGTGACATGCGGAACTTGTTCCCCGCGGAACCTCCCCTCCCTGAATCACATCACAAAATTTCGAACAAACCAACACACGAGATCAGAACGCGAGATTGCAAAGCGACGGCAAATCAATCGAGGAAGAAATGGGTAGACCGATGAAAGCGCGAATGGGAGGGCGGAAGCTTACCTCGCTTCGACATGGCGGCGGCTGGTGTTGGACCCGACCGCTAGGGCTTCGACCGCCTCGCTTTTTATATAGGTCTGCTGAGCTAGGGTTTTTGAGGTCTTCAAGACGAAATTGCCCTTGGCGCCGCCAGGGCACCGGTTCACAATGCGAGGATTAGGGAGGATCGCAAGGTCTTTACGTGCGAGGGCTTTTGCCGCGGCGCCGGTGGGTTTATAATGGGCTAATCTTAGCAACAAGGAAGTATTGTTCAGCCCACTAAATTCAGAGTTGTGGGTTGTCAAGTGGTTGGGCCCATATATAAGGTAACGTATCCTCCTGTCGTTGAATCGTGCAAGGCCCAAACATATGGAGTAAGCGAAAGAACAATTTCGAGGAAATTTGACCGAACCGTCTTCAACACTTCAGCCGAGAGTGCGAGAGACGTTGCAAACTTGCAACCAGCTAATGTTGCACGCCTGCGTTTTATGAACACGTCGCCTAGACAGACTCGACGGAGGCGGAGGCCAACAACAGTTCCTCTATGATACTATGTTCATCGGAATTCTTGGCGATTCCATCTCACAGTGGCCTGGCGCACCCCAACTAAACCATTTAATCCTAGCATTTGCACAGATAAATTCAGTCTCTGGTCCTCAGCAAATCCTGCAGTGCAAGAAGGCTACAGGAGCTACTTTTGTGATGAACTCTTACGCATCAAGAGTGCAAACGAAACTAAACTGTACAAATGGAGGGTGCTTGATGCACAGATAAACCAATGATTTAGAATTTCTCTTCATCTAAAAAGATAGACCAATGATTCAGTCTCCTGGTCCTCAGCAAAGCAAAAGTTTGACAGAATTTACATCGACAACTCATCCTACTCTACTGTGATCGGCTAGCTAGATCGTGTCATCTTTGAGCTTTCTGACCTTGTCGAGGAATGCTTGCCGGCCGGGGAACGGGTTGCCGCCCTGGCCACCTTTCCCTGCCTTCCTAGACTTCTCCTCGAGCAACTCGCCGGCGAGGCTGCCCCGACCCAACCCCAAAATTTCCTTCTTGGCGGTCCGAATCCGTGCCTTCCTCGGTGCCACGCCGGCGTTCACCCCGAGCATCCCCATCTTGGCCGTCCTCACCTGCTCTTCCCGCCTCATCCGCATCCGCTCCCTCCTCTCGTCCCTCTTTCCACGCGGGCCATCCGGGTCAGAGCCGACGTCGAACAGTGACCCGTTGCTGGCGCCGCCGGGGGAGACGCTTCTGCTGCTGGTGGTCGTGGTGTTTTGCCTCCGGGCGCTCTTTCTCGGGATGCGTCCTCCGTATGAGGTGCCGAGGAGGCGGAAGTCGAGGCGGCCCCATCCGTCCTCGTCAGAGAGGTCCCACCCGAAC
>LAPY01000271.1:38096-50535 GCA_000970635.1 Eragrostis tef
GCGCGCGTCCCTGAGCCGGAGGAACGTGGCCGTCCCGCGGAGGCGCTCCACGAGGTCCTCGGTGGCGGTAGGCTGACTGGCGCACCGGAAGTTGGGGGCCATGAGGATTCGGAACTGGAGGAGGAAGAAGATGACTAGCAGGAGAAAAGGGAGGAGGCAGAGCGCGGTCTTGACATGATGCGGGTTCTTCTTGGCCATGGCGAGGTCGAGCTGTTCGCGGTTTCAGGCCTCTGTACAATGCAACAGGCTTGGGTGATATTATCAGATGACATTTTGCACGAGTAGTACAGCACAATTTGTAGCGTAGTTAGTTTTCTGATGGTGGCGATAATATATATAACACATGATGCTTCTTTTCGGCGAACTAACGCTATGACCCAGCCCCATGGTGCCTCCGGCCACAAAAAATAGATTCCACTCGTCGCCAGAGAAGAATAAAGAAAATCGTGCAAATAAGTTGACATTGGAATCTGTGCTGTCAACTGTCTTGGTATAAAATGCGGACGCTAGCTAGTTGCATAATGCACCTAGGGAGTCTGAAGGCGCCGAGACGCAGAGCACGCGGCCGGAGGACGCCGCGGTAGGGAAGACAAGGTTCTTGGCCTCCCCGTCCGGCTCGGAGCTGTCGTTGAGCGCGCTGATGAACGACGGCGCCCCGGCGCGCCTGCTGCGCGCGTCGTGGAGCGGGAGGAAGGTGACGGACGCGCGGAGGCGGGCGAGGAGGTCGGCGACCGGCTGATGAGTGTCGCACGGGACGGCGGGGGAGAAGAGGCTGAGGGATCGGAACTGGAGGTAGAAGAAGCCGGCGAGCAGGAGAGGCGCGGGAGCAGGCGGCGCGCGGTCCTGATGAGGAGACGCCGGTGCACGTTACTCGCGGTCATCTTCCGGGCCATGTCGATCGAGATGGTTGGTTGCCCGCGTCTGGACTGTGTTTGTTGCGCCACAGGATTTGCACAACGACGACGCTCATGCTCAGGCTTCGATGAACATACTGCGATCATCAGAGAGAAATCAATGGGAGTTTGGCGCGTTGACCTTTCAGTTGTATTATGCGTAGTTTCTTGAAGGCGAAACCAGCCACATGATCAGGATGTCTCTTTTCGGCATACTGACCACATGATCAGGATGTCTCTTTTCGGCATACTGACGCTATGATTCTGTGTCTCCGCTGCAAAAGAAATTGATGAGGTCGAAGGCCCATTGGGAGTCTGAATTACGAGATCGACTTGAGTTGGCATGTGTGAAGTCAACGCCCTGGAACATCCATGGCGCGAAGTAGAAACAGAGCAAAGAGCAAAACTATCGGTTGATCAAGGCAAACTGAGTTCCACTCTTTGTTGTTTATAGAGTTGAAAAGAAAATCAATTTCAAGCGGAGTGCCACACAACCTCTTGCTTCGATCTGCGAAGATTCAAACAGCTGGGCCAAGCTTTGGGCTTCATTCGTTTGAGGCTCAATTGCTGCCCCTGCCTGCCTTCAGGGGAAAAGGCCCAACTGTTAGAGTAACAAATTGCTGATTTCGTGTCACTAAAACTACTGTAAAAAGAAACAGGCACTGAAGCACGGATGTTTTCATCAAGTGAGTGGTGGCATTTCCATTTCAAGTCACTAATCTAATCCTTAAGAAAAGTCACTAATCTAATCGCACCAAAAATTGCAAGGCAGTTAACAAAGTGGAAACCCGATGGAAACGCTTTAACTTTATGACATTATCGGCTAGCTCTGATCGAGTTTTTGAGAAAGAGATCCCGGGGTCCAAATGAAGGCTTGAAAGCGGTTTTGTGCAGCTGAAATCCTAGTACTAGTGATATCTATCGCGTGTTTTGTGCAGATGAAATCCTAGTAGTACGGCTGACAGCTCCCGAACCCAACGAGGAAAAACGGCCATCACACACACCCACGACAGTGACAACTCGTGGGCGGGATGCCAGGTTGCCAAATCTTTTGCCTTCACAGCCTTGTCAGACGATCACTGTGCGCTCCAGAGAGGCTCAACTCGCGCGTGGAAAAGTCGCTCGTGTTCACTCAGCGGCGTCAGCGCACGCTACCCCCGCTACGTAGCTCATGTCCACGTACGCACACGGCACACTCTTCATCTCAATTGCAAGTAACCAAAACAGATTGATCTTTGCATTTGCAGCTCAGCTGAAATGACGCTGTGCTTAACTGCCAAGACGTTTCCATTAGCCGTAGTACTATCGTCCTTGTAAAAGGATGGAGTAGAAGGCTTAGCCTATTCGTTTTCTCCTAAACTAAAATTTAGTCTAGAGAATCTTACTATTTAGAAGCATTAAATAAAGACTAATAATAAAACTTTTTTAGCAAATGAGTCCTAATTTTGAGATGAATATAATGAGCCTAATTAATTTAGGCGCCGACTATTTTTCAGCTGCCTGAAATGAGGGGGTTGTTTCAGTCAACAACCACAGCCGTCTGATCGTCTGATCACAATCGGACAGCTGTGGTTGTTTGAAGTTCAAAGCAGTTGTTTCCTGTCTCTGTTTCATGTAAACGGGCAGCAACAAAGATCCAACAAAGTTGAAAACTTAAACGGTCTCACAAAAAAGGCGCCAACCCGATTACAGAAAAACAAAATAAAAATACAAACAAAAGAGCGCCAACTTTTCTATTCTCATAATTATACAAGAAAACATGATTCAAAAGTAACGGCAAAACAAAGAGATTCTGTGATAAAGTAAACAAGTAAAATATGGTTGTTTCTGTTCGAATTACAGCTCCTAAGGACATGTAAACAACTGTAAAAATCTGCTGATAACAAAGGCAGAAAATATGGTTGTTTCTGTGTAAATTGCAGTTTGTAAAGAGCATTTACAAACATCAATTTACAAACAACATAATTGAACATTTAGCCATGAACAAGAAGGATATGAAACAGATAGACCACATTCAAATATATAGAGCAGATACAGATTGTTCATAATACATTGATCACGACCATACTAATTGTTCATAATACATAACCAGTTCATAAATCATAAGACAAGCTGTTAAGAACAGCAAATTGGCATCTAACAGAAGTAGTTCATACTAGATACAAATTGACATTAGCTTCTACTTGAAACTAGGTGGCTGAGGCTGGACAACATCATACTGAAACAAAATTACAGTTTCAAGATATCATAATTGCGTATCCTGAAGTCTGAAATTTTAATTCCAGGTGTGTGCAATAACACACTGGAACCACATAAAATTCATGAAACAACATAGCATAATTGTGAATCATTATTTTATTCTACAGTTAACACAAAAAAAAACCAAAATCAGTTTACTATTGAGCATACATAGACAAAATCCCTAACAGGATACAAGACAAGCAATTTATATAACAATTTGCTGTTAATTGACACTTCTATTCTACAGTTACAAATAAAACAAAATGGTTTTGAGTATGATTACATAAATAAAATCCCTGACAGGAAACAAGAATAATAAGTTTAACAAAAACAAGTTAAGGAAAATGAACAAAAACCTTTGTTCATGTTTATGTTTAATTTGTTTCATGTTAAGAATCTACAGTTAGGATTAAAACAAATTAGTTTTTAGTATGATTACATAAATAAAATCCCATAATTTTGACTAAAACAAGTAAAAGATAATAAACAAAATTCTTTGTTTATGGCTATGTTTAGTTTGTTCCATTTGCAGAATCTACAGTTAAAACTAAAACAAAATGGTTTTCGGTATGATCCCATAAATAAAATCTCTGACAGGAAACAAGAAAAATAATTTAAACTAAAACAAGTAAGAGATAATGAACTAAATTCTTTGTTTAGGTATGCCTAGTTTGTTCCATTTGCAGAATCTACAGTTAATACTAAAACAAAATGGTTTTTAGAATCTAGCATGCAAAATTTCTGACAACACTCAATGTGTCACAGCATAGGTCCACATGTCAGACAATTAAAGACAAAATTTATCATGATGGCATCTCCAAACAAGTCATGCAGGCTATGTGTAATATAAAATATGCTGGTGTAATATAAAGGAATGATATGAACCAAAAATAAAAGAACATTTAGCCCATGTATTTGACATCAAGAAGATCTAATGCATAATGGGTAAAAAATAAATGCTAAACCCAAAACTGACATAAAGCAATTCTATTGCAGTAATCCACAAGGTGAAAATCAAAGATTTGAATAATTTCACATCCGTGACTTTAAAATTGCATGTCATAACATTAGTAATTTCAGAGCACAAAAGTTGTAATTTTCATTACTTTATTTGCTAAGGAGTCCTAAAGCCATAGGGTTGCACCGAAGTTTTTAGTTAGTAACACAAAAGAAGATGACTGACTAAACATTCTAGGGTTCAGTGTTGCACATAAGCAATCCCTAACTATAGAAAGGTAGCAATATACCTCATATCAGGAGTTAATGCAGGCAAGTGCTCGAAGAAGTGCCCAATGTATTTCCTGATCGTTGTTTCACAGCATTGGAAATATGACATTCTGCATAAAGAGGTAAATATATTTTAACCTTAACAAATAACATTGGACATAATGTTTTGTCTATAGTCTAATAATGCAAAAGTGAACTAGTGAATCCATACAAGTAGAACAGGTTCAGTATTAAACCATGGTCATTCTGTAGCAGTTTAAGTTCAAGAACAAATTGTAAATGGCCAATTGCACTATTATTGACTGCTAATTCAATAGATTTACCCATAAAAATAATACAAATGATTTGCAACTTCTGGTAACCATTTCTTATTTCTCAATCAGGAATATGTGCAAGATTTGAAAAAAAAAATTAGGCTTCTTTCGCAAGAATAAACAATGATCATACTAGGATTCAGAGGAACTAGAGTTCCCACTTACTAGCAGTTCAGTAACACCAAAAAAAAAAGTCTTTGCCATGTATCCAGCTAGATATAAAGGAACTAGAGCATACGTGCAAAAATGCAAAAAAGAATAGACATATTTTCAGATAAATATGGTCGCTGACAACACTTACCACTGCCATTTAGAACACAGAGCCGCTTCTTACAGGATCTGTGTTCATGCTTGCACCATATAGAACTGAACAAAAAAGATACAAGCATCCTTGTACGACAGCTAGCTCGCATCCCTCAAAGTGCCAGTAGCATATTAGCCATATAATCTAATACATAGGTACACCATAAAGGTTTAATCCTCTATCCAAACTGAGAATGCCAACTCAAATCAAATAAAACAAAAGGCCGGATTATGGATCAGAACACCCCGAAAGCTACCTAATCATGTCATTTCGATACACTATGGGGGCTATGGGGGCTATACCGAGCTATGGGGGCATCATTCTCACAGACTCAATAGTGTATCTAGTCAGCCACAGGTCACCAAAATGTTTGTTGACTATTGCATCAAGGATTTATTAAAATTGCAGTGTCTAAAAGTTGCAATTACTATAAATTGCTATTGCAAATTGAAACAAATAAACCTTGTAAACAAACTATATCTGCTCATACAGAATAAATGCAATATTCAGTTACCGATGTATAGTTTAGGACATTATTAAGTTACAATTCAGATTATCAAAACTGGTTGACAGTCAACAACATTTAGAAAAATTTACATGGATTAAACTAGTGTACCATGAACGATGTGATGCAACAGTTATCATGGAAATTTTTAACATTAATATAACACAAATGTATTATACAATTCACTCCTCTGCTATTAACAAGGTCAAACAAGGTGTTGCAAGCTTCATTTCAACAATGCAGCTACATGTAAACAAACAATTGACTATACGATCAAAGTAACCTAATCCTAAATTAGAAATAACTGTACATCTATAAGCAAATGAGTTCAGATTCAATGGTCAATAATAAATAAAACAAACTTCTTTTTTTTCGAGGGAACAATAAAACAAACTTCTCAATCACTATGTTATTCTATAGTTAGGAATTAAAACAAAGAACTTTAAAATGGGGTTGTAAGAAGACCTACAGTTGCACTAACAACATGAGAAGATTAAAAAAACGACCCCCCTCGAAGTCCCATTTTTATCGTGGATACATTTAGACATACAAAGATGACAGTTTTTCCCCCTCGAAAACTAAGCTGATAGATTTCACAATACCAAACTAAGATAGTCAGCTCTAAGTGATGTGTATTTTTTGGAGGAAATCATTTTAGCTAGACTGTATGAGCATGAGGCAAATGGATACCTATGGCGATCCACATGAGCCACATGGGTTACCACTCATTAGCAGTTCAGTAGCACAAAAAATAGTTTGCACAGACCCAAAACTTATCCAAAACAAAACATCAATTATGATGAACCCAAAAAATACAATTACTCCTGTCAAACATTGAAACTACTTGTAAATACATGTGTAAGCATGGCACAACATAAGTGCAATAACAAGTATAGATGACATATGGCATTAACTAAAAGAAAGTAAATACTTGAAACATGCAGATTTGTTGCTAGCATTAGCTCCCTGAAAGAAAAGGTACAAAACACAATAAATATTAAAAAATATGATGGCGATGGAGAGCAGGAAATGACCCAGACATACACTAAAAAAGTACATAACACCAAGGTCCTCACATTTGAAGACATTTCAGTCGTCGTTTCCAAATAACATACAGAAGCAGCAGCGCAACATTGTGAAGAGTGGAACATGCTTAAACAATGCAAAGCTTTCTATCACCATGGAGCTTAACTCTTCTAATAAGTTGGAACAAATTAGAGTATTCACTTATCACTTCCGGTATATACTTAGCCTTATGCTCACCCAACATTATCACATTAGATATTATCAAATAATCCTAGCACTATTCTGTGGTAAAAACTAATAAAAAGTAGAGCACAGATATGGCAGCACACATGCGTTCTACCCCCAGCATATGGAGTAGCAGCATGAATACGTTTTAGAAGTTGAGTAAAAAGACCCAAAGGCACACCACATGTTCGGAGGAATGCTACAGAACAGAAAATGCTACAGAACAGAAAAGGCCAAGGGATCACCCGTTCAACGCTCATACATGGGGAGGACAGGGGCGTGGCAAAATAAACACAGGGATAGTGAGGATTTCAGTCACCACGAATACTGACAAACAAAGACAAATATTTGCCTACTATGCTCATATGACAATAACACATATTTGCTCTATTTGACATAGCAGGAAAGGAATTATATGACCATAGCACGTTTTTGTTTAATTATTATTCAGGTTAACAATGACCGGAATCTAAAAACATACATCAGTCACTATATTTCAAGCATCAAAATCTTTACCTTAGACTGAGACATTGTCATGGGCATTTAACATATGCTCCACATAAAACAACCCCCACAGCATTAACCTAGATATGATTCAAACATTTGGCCCTTGCCAATGATGGGTTCTGCATAAAAAGAAGGAAAAATTGAATGATGCACCAATAACCATTGCAGTGCTCAAATTTATGCATAACCAGGCGACAACCAAGATTCATCAATGATTATGGATAAGAACTTGCACCTGCTATACTTGCTACTCACTGCCTGTGGCAGCCCGTATTATAAAAATATAATTCAAAACAGGTTTATAAGGCAAATCTTCCTCACAAGAGCAGGTTCATGGAAAACATCCTTCACATGTCACAAAGGAAAAGGTTGAGTATTTTTTATGACTTGCAAAAAGTAGTAGATATAAACAAAGTATCAACAAATTGCAGCTGAAAGGAAGAGGTAAAGAGTTCAAGCACCAATATAACACAAAAATACAAAGAGATGTGGAATTGCAATCTATAAAAATAAAAATTGCACTTATTAATTATTGCAATAAGTATAGTGCAGGTATGCGATTACACGAAAAGTTTAAGTGCCCTTTTGAAACTTTTTTAAACAAGTCCACGGTATTCAGTAATAAAAACAGACAAGATAAATCCAAATATTAGTGACATTTTATTGAAGTTTAAGGTGTATATGAAATCATGAGCAGCCAAACAAAATCGAATGGAATATCATATGTGACAATGTGTAACAAACCTTACAAAATGCAGATTCCCAAGGTTCATGCTGATTTTGAAGAAACTGAGGCCTATCATTTGACATGGATACATGTAATTTTGATTGCCTTCCAGTGTCTAACTTGTCCATCTACAAGTATTCCAGAAAAAATATAAATGCATAATAGTAGTAAGTGTCAATTCAGGATATCACTAAGATGCATAAAATTCCTCTGCCTTTTTTTCTACAAAATGAAATGTTCTCCTCGTCCAGATGCCATGCGTATAACACCAGCTAGAAACTACATAGTGTAGATACAGTTAGTTCTATGACACTGGTTACATGATAATTGTTTACGAGCTAGTTCACTTGGTTAAATCTCATTTCCTTGCACTGAGCTGCTGAGATCGAGAGTACAAAAGTGTGGTCTATCAGGGTCAGTTAAAATTAAACGGAAGGCCATGCTTTTAAAATTAAACCGAAGGTCATGCTGTGTGTCTCCCTCACTTCACTTTTCACAGTGCTGATAGGATACGATTGCTTGTCATGGCTTGATGAGACAAAGGCCCTGTGGCACTAACTGTTTGAGCGCTCAATCCTGAATGAGGCATTCCCCACATCGGGGTCACGAGAGACGATTAACAGAGCAGATAGGTTGTCACGGAACAGAGGTTAGGGTTCCGTACCTTGCCGAAGGAGATGGCGAACGGGATGGCAGGATCGCCGGACTGCTCGACAGGGATGACTCCATCTGCTCCGGCGAATCACCGCCGGGAACCCTCCACATTCCCCTCTCTGCTGCGAGACCTCACAGATGACAAATCGACGCCGATCAAGCGTGGCGTCCACAGATCGCCGCTGCGGCAACACGGAGGGCAATCCTTCAGATGCGCCGGCGACAAGGCGCCGCCGCCGCCGCTCGTCGGAGCTAAATCGCTGCGACCCCTTCGCCTCCGCCCTCCTCTCTCTCTCTCTGTCGGTGGCAATGCGAAATGACGGAAGGAATCGATTGGGGAATTCTGGCCAGAGTCGGTCGACTTAACAGGTTCGGGTTCGACCCGTTAGCGACTGCGGACCTGGTAACCAATGTTTTCCGTTCAATCAAGCGCACGAACTTCAGAACACATCGGACGCACCATGGATCGACTGAAACAAAGCCTCGTTTCAAGCGATTGAAACAGAGTAAATATGGATGCGATCCTTAATAGTTCACTGTTGAAGATAGTAGTTATAAAATTGATAGAACCTAAAATTGATGAAACACCTGATAGATGAAGACTAAAAATTGCTAAATCAACTGCTCCTCCAGAATGGTTGATTGTTATTTCTGATTCTGTGCCTGGGTGGTATCTTCTTACTATTGATTCAACCTCTTCGGGCAAACGTTGTCACTTCCTTTATTTGAAAAAAAGGGGTCTAGAACTACAGTGATCTGATACCTTCTTCCCTTGGTCTGGGTAGGTAGGTTATGTAGGCTACAACTGTTCATAGGTTGTTCGATCGCAAAAGGCCAAATAATTGATTACTAGTATGCCGGATATTGCCAGGAGGCCCTCCCCCTATGTTTGACTCATCCTAGATGGGTTGACACCTGTCGATTCCGGTCAAAGAAAAAAGCTTTTTCACGGCATCCGTCCCATCACACCAATCTACGCCAAGATAAAGAATGCTGGGTTGCCAGGAACAAACCCTGTGATTCAAGGTCTTGCCTAGAATTGCCTTAAGAAAAATGCACCCCATTAATTGATCCCTCTTTAGGGTAGTATAAGTACATCCTCGACTATAGCAGGAAGGCTGTTTACATACGTATAATCCGAAGCGGAAAACCGAAGCAGGGATGAAACCAGCAGAGTAAATATGATTAATCTATGTTTTGCTACAGTGATGTTACAGTAACCATCGTCTAATTGTGGTTTAATTATTTTCATTAGATTCATCTCGCAAATTAGCTCAGAGATTCTGTGATTAGTTTTGTAATTATACTTTATTTATTATCTTTAGGTACTAAGATTCTCCGTCTTAAACTTTAGTCCTAAACGAAACAAACAGGCCAGCCTGCAAGCAATGAAATGTGTCGAAGACATAAATAACAACTAGTAGTTTTGTACTCCTCCAACTGACATGAAAAACAAATTGCAGCCTTGAGAGGCTGGGAGCTGCCGAGAAGAAGAGCTGACGCGTCGACTGCCCCATGCTTCGACTGCTCACGAAAGCTCACGAAAGCGTGGATGCACGGTTTGGGCTTGGCGGCTTGGCCAGCATTGCTGCGGCAGGCCAGCTTTTCCGAGCGCGACAAAACCAGGAATCTTCTCCTTTGCCCACCGC
Source organism: Eragrostis tef (assembly GCA_000970635.1). NCBI lineage: Eukaryota > Viridiplantae > Streptophyta > Magnoliopsida > Poales > Poaceae > Eragrostis > Eragrostis tef. The sequence continues at coordinate 48,369 of LAPY01000271.1, forward strand.
GCCCAGCTCTGGAATATCAGGACAGTACCTTGGACTCCGTTGCTCGCTGGATTTTCTGGTGCTAATCCACCACCGGTAATGGGCACGGAAAGCTAAGAGCAACTACAGCGGTTCTCTTAAAACTCATGCATCAAATTCTCTTTTAGTAGAAGCATCATTTAATGCATGGCTGCTCTAGCAGTTTTCCTATATCCCATCCCCTACTCGTGGGCCCCACCATGCCATGTCATCGCGTTCTTTCTCCTTTCCCGCTCCCTCGTTGTGTCGTTTCATCAAGCACCTTGAGTGCGTGCAGCAACGTCGAGGAAGCGGGCAACAACTGGGCACAGCCACGAGACACCGGAGGTGCCGCGCACACCGGCGGGCAGGCGCGCAAGGGTCGTTCACATGAAGGAGCAGCGATGTCTTGCGGGAAAAGAGCCACGTCGCACCACACCTCCGATGTTGCCATCGATCACCAAGATACAGCGTCGTGGAGAGGCGGGGACTACTCTGGCGACTGGCGGCGCTCACATGGAGCCAGGAGCAGCGATGTCTTGCGGGAGGGCAAGATGGAGGAGCCGCGTCGCACCACACCTCCGATGTTGCCGTCGATCACCAAGATACAGCGTCGTGGAGAGGCAGGAGACTACTCCGGCGACTGGCGGGTGGTGTCGCCGCGCCATGAGACCCCGCAGCTCGCACGCGCGCACGCCATGGCTGGGCGGGAAGAAGCGCAACTCGCCGCCGTATTGCGGGAGGAGGTGCTCGCCGCTCAAATTGAGGCCATGGAATCGCTCGCCGAGCTCGGACAGGTCGAATCCGAGGCTGGGGGGCCGTAGGAAGGCGGCGCGGCGGCGAGATTGGGCGACGACGTCGCCGGCGGAAAGATGTGCGTCGCGCGCGGGAAAGAGAGAGACCGGTGAAACGGTTTCGCGGGGGCGGTAGTTGGAGTAGGGGAGAGGAGAGCGATCCCCTCTATTCAGAGGATGGAGGGGAGAATTTGATGTATGGAGTAAAAAAGGGATGGGATAGAGGTACTGCTGGAGCATGTTTTTTGCCCTCCTATATATCAAATGACAGTTTTTTTGCTTTAAAGAATAGGAAAGGAAAACTGCTGGAGTTGCTCTAAGCATACGAGATAATAGCTATCCGTTGCCATGCTACTTACGGCCTATGGATAATTCACTTCCCCGCAGTAAACTTGGTGCATTGTAACTGTGCCCTGTACATGCGCTAGGAGCAAGAACTCACCGTGAAGACTTCTCATGGTCGCTTTACTGATGATCAGGCATTCAGGCCAGTGGACCAGCAGTCTTTACTACCGAGTGCTGGGGGCTTCCAAGCATCACTGTATGCGGTTCTGGAATTTCAGACAGCAGGAAAAACAGGAATTCTCGTCTTCAAGCAAAAGAAAAATAATGCAGTCTTTTACTCCATCGTACGTACAGTACTAAACCAACAGAAGAATTCAGCAGGAGCAACAAAGCGATCAGCGAGAACGAGAATTTTATATTCCGTTCACGAACAGCATGACACCTAGACGCCGACAGACTAGGACGATGCTTTCGCACCTCGGATTCGCACGTCAAATCCAACCACCAACATTGATCATCTTTTTCGAAAGAACCACCATTGATCATCCACAGTTCAAGAACATTGGACGCTCGCCGCCGCAGCAGCTGGGACGGGGGAGGCCGAGGCGGCGGCGCGGCGCGCGGTGTGGCCGCCGGCGACGAAGTTGTGCTTGTTGTTGTGCATCCAGGCCTTGAATACGCCCCTGGTGACGCCGATCTCGCGGCAGCATCCTTCCACCGCCGCCTCGTCGCGCTTCTGCAGACGCCACCCGATCCGCTCCGAGAGCGCCCGCATCCGCGCCTTCTGCTCCGGGCTGAACGTGGTGCGGGCCCGCTTCCGCGCCGTCGCCACCACGGCGGCGAACTCGCGCCTGGCGACATCGGCGCCGCGCCTTTGCTCATCGCGTAGAGCAGCATCTGCGACGCGGACGCGATCCCGAAGCAGCCGGGCGGGGCGGTTGTCGTAGTCGTCGTAGTCGGACCCTTCGTCCGTCTCCTCGCCCCAGTCGTCGTCGCCGTCCGCGCCCACAGCCGGCGCGCGGTCCTCCTGCTTCATCACCTCGCCGGGCAGCACGTCACGCACGAGGTGGTGGTGCGGCGCCGGCGGCGGG
>LAPY01000271.1:105723-118034 GCA_000970635.1 Eragrostis tef
CTTCAGGACGATTGGGAGAAGAGGTGTTCCACTCCAAGCTCTCTATTTGGTCGCTCTGCCCTAGGAGTCATGGTCGAAGCTCATCGCGCGAAGCTACGGAAGATCTTCTTATCGAGGCATGTCGAACTAGTTTAGGCCGTGTTGCTAGCATAGGTCGCGTTGCTAGTGTCTGGCTGTTAGCCGTTTGTTTTTCCTTTTGTGTTGTATCCTTCTTTTTTCTTTGTTAGGCCTTGGGGTCTCTTATAATAGTTTGTAAAACTTCTTCTTCTTCTTAATGAAATACATGTCCGCACATTCTCGAAAGAAAAAACTGACATTCAAATTATTTCATTACACAGTCTATCAGCTTCATACTCCAACTTGCCAATGCACATTGGTGTATCTGACAATCCTTGAGATCATTAATGCTCCGAAAATCTCTAAAAAGGGACGGGAGAGGGGCACTTACTGTCTATCTGACGGATGAGTTTGTGGTCGGAGTGGGACTGGTGCCCGCCTGGTGGTGGTGGCGACCGGAGATGAGTCACCATCGGCTGCTTCTCCGTCCTCACGCTCCCGAACAAGTCCCACCTTCCTGTTCAGCCCCTCCCTTCCCCTTGCCAGGGCGGAACCCCTCCGCGGTTCACGGCAACTACCGCGAAGGAACGATGGCTTTCTAGCCAATCTCGTCTTGACTCACACACGACGCCTCCGCCTCCTACGCCGGTCCTTGTCCCTCGCCGGCGCTAGGGTTCGTCTCGCTGTAGCAGCACGAAGACGACCAGAGCAGAGGTGGGGCAAGACCGCCGGGGAGTTGAACGTTTTATTTCTTCCTTCTTTTTTTTGCGGGAAAAAAGTTGGAACGTGGAAGGACCGATCGTTGAAAGTTGAAACCTCATGGACCTCGTCGGCAATTGGGCTCGGCCCAGTGTCACAAGTACCAAGGCCCAAAGTCCAGACGTGCGTTGGATGGACCTTGCTACTAGTTGTTCCTGCGGATTCTAAAACAAAAAAAAAGTTGTTTCTGCGTAGTCTCAAGCCCGGTCCAAAAACCCTTTTGTGTTTCAAAATGTGCCTTTTTTCCCCATCATTTTGGGATGATGAAGAACTTGTGTCGGAGTATCGACTCTCCGCACAATTTTTTTTGTTAACATGAAACTCTCCCACACACCGTTGGGAACCTTTTCACAAAAATATTTGCCAGTGGTAATTATGTAAATGTGTTGAAAACCCATGTAAAGAACACTGATAAACTTGAATCAGGTAAAATAAAATTAAAAAAATAAAGGAACTAAACCAGTAAGTACTTCGGCTGCTAGTTGTACAACAGTATTTCAAGCCTACTCCATATCATAAACCCGAGGGTAGGAGAACACACTCCCTATCCATTCCAGATCCTAAACTTAAGAGGTTCACTACTTTGCCTTCTTAATCTTGGTTCGTTTTTATTGGCCCCACGCCACGAAAGACAGCTCGTGCCACACTGTCTCTATAGTTCCTGAGGGTATGCGAATGCTTTTATAAATTAATAGGTATCATCATTCATAAATAAGTCTGCTAATATTATTTCTCTTTCAATTTCTAAAGCTGTGTATGGCTGAAAGCGGCATATAATTCTATAGGTGATAGACCATATTTTGTAAAATCAATTTTATATGGAATTAATTTCAATAGGACAAAATGTGCATGCATGGTTGTGACTTTGGACTAAGGTAATTGTAACTGAATATTTGGTGACCTCAATTCGAAAGGGGAATAGCTATACATCCGACCAGAATTGATAGACTCTTATATGACCTTGTGGTTACTTTGTCGAAAGTACCAAACTGGTCGTACGTATAACAGAACTCATTTGTAAATTAAACCATGTGGCTTAATGGCACTAAACTCGAACCAATCTAGAAGGAACTATAGGTAATATTATTAAAAGAATAAATAGGTGTCCAAGCGCATTGGCTGCAATCTTTGGATAAAAGATGCTGCTACAGCCAACAAATCATTCTTGTTGTACAAAAATTTAACGGGAGTTATTGTCATTGAGATGATTGGTCTTTTTGAACATCACACATACAAAGAGCGAAAAATACAAGGTAAAGAGTCAAAAAGAGCTGGGGCAGTCAAAGAAAAGGAGGGGGGGAAACCTAGTTAAAAAATTACACGCCGCTGTTTTTTTAAAAAAAATGTCAGGAGAAAAAACCCGGCGTGGTGGCCCAGGTATCGAGCCGGGCCCGCACGTGGGCCGAATCCTATAAGAAGGAAGGGCTCCACTTGCGCCCCTTCCCCTTCGCCTTCCTCCGTCCTCCCCCTCTCTTCCCCCTCTCGACAGCGAACTCGGGACTCGCAACCGAGACGGAACTCCAGGCGCGGAGGGGAGAAGAACCGAGGGGGAACGAATCCACGGGGGCAAGAAGCCGGCGGCAGGAAAGAATCTTCGCTTCATCATGAGGCGCTCCTCGAAGAAGTCGTCTTCGTCCGCCGCGGCCGCCACCGCCGGTAACACCCTGTCCTCTGATCCCTCCCCATCTTCCCCTATCTTCTTGCTCCTCGATCGGGTCAGGCGCGCGGATGAGTTTGGATTTCAGATTGCGAGACTCGATGGGGGTCTTCTAACCCTTGGAAGATCCAATCTCGATGCCGCGCTGCGCGGGGCTGCACTGGTTGGGTCCGATTATTGGTGTATGGAGTTGTCGGATTAGACTAATGTGGGGGTTGATGGGTGTAGTTCCGTAATTTGCAGTGGTGGCATGAAAAGAGGTTGAATACTGTACTGAATTTTATTTGGAATTAGCCGTGGGAGTTTTGAGATTTATTTTCGTTATAAAGAGGATGGGAATTGACAGGTCTGATCCGTGCTCGCCTATGTGAAGCTACAGTTTATAGTGTATGTTGCCGACTTGCGGTTTTTTAACTTTCAGAACCGTAGATTGCTTGGTGTACTGATTGAACTACCTGTTCGTTCTGAACTGCATGGAGTATATATCAATTGTTTGCTATCATTGTGGTTACTGTGTAAGGACAACTTCCGGATTGAGTCCCCTTTTCATAGTAACCTTTACTCTGTGGAAAAGAACTAATACATTTATTATGTTATTAAATCTAACCTAGATTAGTTGGTTTTATGAAATAACAACCGCTTCTTGATGGCAATGATTCATGTATACATAAAACACTGTTTGAAGAAAACAACTGTGTTATCCTAATAAATATAGACAGTAATTGGAAATAATATCAGTGTTAGTTCTTGTATAACATTTGAAGGCATTAGATAGTTTGACACATTTCACCAATCAAGAAGTTTCATGAATGGAAGACCCTAGTACTCATGCTTTCAATAGAAGGTTGCAAGTGGTTTACTTGCTCCTTTCTTGTGCTGCCTCACTAATGATAAGCTCACTCATTTTCTTGTGGTGTCATCTCCCAAATTCTGCTCTCTCATTTGGGCAAATATGTTGCTGTCGTGAATTGTGCCTCTCAGAATATTCAGTTGTGCTCTAGCCTTAATTTGATAGGTTGAGGGACTTAAATAATAATTGTTTGCGTGTAACTTGTTCAATGCTTAACCTCAAAATATTTACCCTGCATTTCATCTTATGTCTTTATGAAGTATACATTTTCTAACTTGTTCAATGCTTAACCTCAAAATATTTACCCTGCATTTCATCTTATGTCTTTATGAAGTATACATTTTCTAACTTGTTCAATGCTTAACCTCAAAATATTTACCCTGCATTTCATCTTATGTCTTTATGAAGTATACATTTTCTAACTTGTTCAATGCTTAACCTCAAAATATTTACCCTGCATTTCATCTTATGTCTTTATGAAGTATACATTTTCTAACTTGTTCAATGCTTAACCTCAAAATATTTACCCTGCATTTCATCTTATGTCTTTATGAAGTATACATTTTCATGGTACTTCATTTATTTACGAATTGCATGTAGGAGCTACCGCATTCTGTTATAGGGTATGTATATCTGAATGAATACTAAGCAAACAATGATATTTAGGTGCGGAACAAGTAAATGAAAAACAAAACAGAAAAAGAAAAGGAGTCAGTACAGACCTGACCAGCAGGAAAGCACAACGTGGTGAGCTGCACTGATTCCTTTTCTTTTCTCAATTAATTGTCTAATTGTTCGTACTTATCAGCCTTTGCGTGTTAAGAGTGTGTATCAATATGTCAATATGCATGTGTGTGTGTTTATTTTACTGAAAGCCCATATGTCTTCTAACATTCAAGCTATGTTTGTAGGCTAACCTCAACCTTAAATACTGTTTTCATATGCATTACACGGATGTGCGCATTATGGAGCATATTTTTACACTTTGTTCAATTCTTTGCAAGTGATGAGTGAGGCATTATGATATTCATAATGCTACTCGGATATTTTATTTGTATCAGACTTTCTTCAATAATATATGTTCTTTCCTTGTTTATTATCCAAAGTTTGGAATTACTGGACCTATGCCTAGCTCATTTGGTGGGACCGTGGGAGGTGTGGGTGTACATCCCCACCACCCAGGTGTGAGTGCTCTCCAACTCGAATTTGGGTGCCTGGCTTTTGCTCTATGCAAATTGTTTTTAGAAGTTGGAATTACCAAACATGGCAATGTTGACATATTTATTATGTGTATCTATTTATCTATTTATGGTAACGCTTTCTCTAATTTGTTATTTGCAGGTCCTACCAAATCAGTTTCCAAGGAAACAGAGCGGATTGATCAACTTTTCTATACTTATGCTGATAGAGCATCCGGAATGATTGAGTATGTTTTCCCTGTTGATTGTCAATGCTTTACCATGTTATGTTTGCTGCTTATTATGATCCTGTTTCTGTCTTAATTCTTGTATGGAGTTGTCGGATTAGACTAATGTGGGGGTTGATGGGTGTAGTTCCGTAATTTGCAGTGGTGGCATGAAAAGAGGTTGAATACTGTACTGAATTTTATTTGGAATTAGCCGTGGGAGTTTTGAGATTTATTTTCGTTATAAAGAGGATGGGAATTGACAGGTCTGATCCGTGCTCGCCTATGTGAAGCTACAGTTTATAGTGTATGTTGCCGACTTGCGGTTTTTTAACTTTCAGAACCGTAGATTGCTTGGTGTACTGATTGAACTGTTCGTTCTGAACTGCATGGAGTATATATCAATTGTTTGCTATCATTGTGGTTACTGTGTAAGGACAACTTCCGGATTGAGTCCCCTTTTCATAGTAACCTTTACTCTGTGGAAAAGAACTAATACATTTATTATGTTATTAAATCTAACCTAGATTAGTTGGTTTTATGAAATAACAACCGCTTCTTGATGGCAATGATTCATGTATACATAAAACACTGTTTGAAGAAAACAACTGTGTTATCCTAATAAATATAGACAGTAATTGGAAATAATATCAGTGTTAGTTCTTGTATAACATTTGAAGGCATTAGATAGTTTGACACATTTCACCAATCAAGAAGTTTCATGAATGGAAGACCCTAGTACTCATGCTTTCAATAGAAGGTTGCAAGTGGTTTACTTGCTCCTTTCTTGTGCTGCCTCACTAATGATAAGCTCACTCATTTTCTTGTGGTGTCATCTCCCAAATTCTGCTCTCTCATTTGGGCAAATATGTTGCTGTCGTGAATTGTGCCTCTCAGAATATTCAGTTGTGCTCTAGCCTTAATTTGATAGGTTGAGGGACTTAAATAATAATTGTTTGCGTGTAACTTGTTCAATGCTTAACCTCAAAATATTTACCCTGCATTTCATCTTATGTCTTTATGAAGTATACATTTTCTAACTTGTTCAATGCTTAACCTCAAAATATTTACCCTGCATTTCATCTTATGTCTTTATGAAGTATACATTTTCTAACTTGTTCAATGCTTAACCTCAAAATATTTACCCTGCATTTCATCTTATGTCTTTATGAAGTATACATTTTCTAACTTGTTCAATGCTTAACCTCAAAATATTTACCCTGCATTTCATCTTATGTCTTTATGAAGTATACATTTTCTAACTTGTTCAATGCTTAACCTCAAAATATTTACCCTGCATTTCATCTTATGTCTTTATGAAGTATACATTTTCATGGTACTTCATTTATTTACGAATTGCATGTAGGAGCTACCGCATTCTGTTATAGGGTATGTATATCTGAATGAATACTAAGCAAACAATGATATTTAGGTGCGGAACAAGTAAATGAAAAACAAAACAGAAAAAGAAAAGGAGTCAGTACAGACCTGACCAGCAGGAAAGCACAACGTGGTGAGCTGCACTGATTCCTTTTCTTTTCTCAATTAATTGTCTAATTGTTCGTACTTATCAGCCTTTGCGTGTTAAGAGTGTGTATCAATATGTCAATATGCATGTGTGTGTGTTTATTTTACTGAAAGCCCATATGTCTTCTAACATTCAAGCTATGTTTGTAGGCTAACCTCAACCTTAAATACTGTTTTCATATGCATTACACGGATGTGCGCATTATGGAGCATATTTTTACACTTTGTTCAATTCTTTGCAAGTGATGAGTGAGGCATTATGATATTCATAATGCTACTCGGATATTTTATTTGTATCAGACTTTCTTCAATAATATATGTTCTTTCCTTGTTTATTATCCAAAGTTTGGAATTACTGGACCTATGCCTAGCTCATTTGGTGGGACCGTGGGAGGTGTGGGTGTACATCCCCACCACCCAGGTGTGAGTGCTCTCCAACTCGAATTTGGGTGCCTGGCTTTTGCTCTATGCAAATTGTTTTTAGAAGTTGGAATTACCAAACATGGCAATGTTGACATATTTATTATGTGTATCTATTTATCTATTTATGGTAACGCTTTCTCTAATTTGTTATTTGCAGGTCCTACCAAATCAGTTTCCAAGGAAACAGAGCGGATTGATCAACTTTTCTATACTTATGCTGATAGAGCATCCGGAATGATTGAGTATGTTTTCCCTGTTGATTGTCAATGCTTTACCATGTTATGTTTGCTGCTTATTATGATCCTGTTTCTGTCTTAATTCTTAAAGTGATGTGCTAGCTCTTGTGCTTTACTTGTTAAAATCCTTGATTAATAGCTCAAATTTTGTGTCCACCATGTGGTCCAACTAAATTGGAATGATTACACTATTTAACTTTTTATCCAATAACATCATTCATTGTACTATATGTCTACGACAGCTAATTTTTCCAAAAAATGATTTGTGAATCCTGATTAGTGGATGCGATATTTTAGAACTTGGTTAGCAATTAGTAAGAAATAAAACATACAGAAACACCACGGAGAAGCTCTATTGGATAATGAATAGACCAACGGTAACAAGTTCGAACTTGCAAGATGTTCTGTATTTGGATCCACTGCAATGATTAGTTGGGAGAAGAATTCTTATTCTAACGTATTTTCTGTTGGTTTGCCCTTGTTTACAACTTGGAATACGGTCGTTTGTAAAGCTATGTAGTATGTACTGTAGCTTGTACAGGATCAAATAATTTTTATTACCATTTTCTTCTTTAGAAAAGTGTTTTACTGTGTTTATTGTCGGTAGATCAGTTTAATAATGTTTGTCCTTTGTTTCTTTGCTTGCGGCATGTGACTGTCCTTACATGTTCAAAATTACTGAATATTTGTTTCCCCTGGTGAAAACAGCCCAGAAGGAATTGAAACATTCTGTTCTCATCTTGAAGTTCCCCATACTGATGTTCGGATTCTTATGCTAGCTTGGTATGTTATCTATTCTCTTAAGTATCTTAATATTCGGTCCCTTTTAACAGAATATCTAATGAATACATTTATCTTCTATCAGGAAAATGGGGTCTGAAAAGCAAGGCTATTTTACCTTGGTATGCATCCCTTCTTGATGTTGTAATTTTCTTTATTTGAAGATTCAGTAGATTTCTTGTGTTCCTTTCAGTGTTTATTACTGTACTGACTCCTGTGTTGATAGGATGAGTGGCGAACTGCGTTGAAAGCTCTGCGAGCTGACAGTATCAGTAAGCTGAAGAAAGCATTCCCGGAACTTGTCCAAGAGGTGAGTTTGTTTCCCAGTTAATGGAAGTTACATCTATGCATAATATGCTGTAGTTTGTTGAATAAGAATTTGTTTGCAATCACGAAATTCCATCTTTCTCATGTATCACAGGATATTTCCACGCGATAATATTCTAACTTATTCATGACTTGATTTGCCTTATGAAACCAGGTTATGAGGCCATCCAATTTCCTGGATTTCTATACTTATGCATTTCGTTATTGCCTCACAGGTAATGCCGCTTGCTGTTTATTACTGCATACTAAATTGATTAGACTTGCTACTAGTTTGTTTTCTAACATATATTGATTATGTTTCCTCAGAGGATAAGAAGAAGTGTATAGAAATACCGGTTGCTTGTGAGTTGCTGAATCTAGTGTTGGGCTTGCAGTTTCGCCCTCAGGTTGACAAGCTTATTAATTATCTCAAGGTAATGGTTATTGAATTTTTTTTTAATTGTATTCGTCTCTTTCTTCTCTGTAACATTATTTATGTCTTTTCTTTTTTTGAACTGTTTCAGTACCAAAGCGAGTACAAGGTGATAAACATGGATCAGTGGATGGGATTTTATCGGTTCTGTAATGAGGTCATGATTTGAATTGCAGTATTTCATTTCTTTTCATAGCTAAGCCCTTGAATTCTTTATGCAAGGTTTAGCAATTTCTTTGCGCTAAGCTGTCATTGGCACCTAACGTTTACCTCAATGCAGATAAACTTCCCATCACTTGACAATTACGATTCAGACCTTGCTTGGCCTTTGATTTTGGACAATTTTGTTGAGTGGCTGCGAGAAAATAAAAGTTAGCTCTTCTATTCCAGCGGTGAAGATGTCATCCAAATGTAATGTAGGTGAACGATATAACATCTCAGTCATGAAGTTGCATGTTATCCCATGCCATAAATTGTCATTTGCAGTTTCTTGCTGTGTTGTGTCATTCTAATGTCATGAAGCTTCCAAGTTTTGTGCCATACTAATGTCATGTGTTGATTTATTTTACAACATTAAAGAACATTTAGTTGGTCCATTTTTTTTTTGCATGCAGTTACTTGCAATTCACTATACTCATGCAGATTACCATATTTTATATTTCAGTGCCTTGAAGGCTTTGGAGGATGCAGATTCAGCTTGTGTCCGATTGCTGCGGTGGGGGCTGGCTCCAGAAATCATCAACTGCCTTCTCGTGTTTTGCCTTTCGCATTTTTGAAACTGGAAATGGTCTGCACAGATATCTAGAAATTTTGTGTCAGCATGCTCTATATTTGTTGGCTCAGTGGTACAATTAGTTCTGGTATAGTTTAAGAGCTTGCAAATTTTCTGGAAGGCGCTGATGTTTTTGGGAGGAGCAAACAGACTCTCATGTGTGCAGTATTCCTGTTCTTATGGTGCCCCAGTTTCAGGGCCTATCTGGTTTTGGTGCCATAATACGCCGTTCTAATTCGACACATGACACGCAGATGATGCCGCTATTTGTTCTTTACCACACCGTGCTAGTTTCCGGCCAAAAGTTTTCCAAACATTCGTCCCCTTTGTGGTCACCATCGAAATCGATCTTAGAAGAATTTCGTGGGGTGTGTTCTGCTCGCCTCGCGTGGATGGTTTTGTTGATGATTTAAAGTACCTGGTCGTGCGTTTAGTACCAGGGAAATTCCGAGCTCCATTTTTTCTCCATTCTGGAGTAGTATCAGAAATTTGGCATGGCACACTTTGTTCCAAGCCAGGCCAACTCATGAGAGGGGGCTCGCAGGAAAGCTATTTCGGGCGTGGATGTGGACATGTGGTTGGTTCGTTGCTCCCTGCTGCAGTCCAGCTTCACTGAAACCGTTGCAGGAGGATGATAAAAAAAAAAGAAACCGTTGCAGGATCATAGTACTATACTACTACACAGATGCTCTCTCAAAAGAAAAACAATGGACCCTGCTTCCTTCCTCTCATGCCCGTCTCTTAGAGCGCGCCGATCGCATTGCAGCTGACGCCGGATAGCAGACAGTCCTGTCCAACGCGCGATCGTATTTTTCTTCTCTTGGGTCCCACCTCACCCAGCCTTTTCCTTTTCCACACGAGGGGCCCACGCCTGCATGGGAGCTCGTGCCGAGACGGTCGACAAGTGCCTCCTTCTCTTTCCTCCACGAAAAGCTGACACCAACGGGCTCCAAGCCCACGCGATGGGCTTGCTCTTAATGAGCGCCATCAGCAAGGAGCATGGCGCTAGCAGTCGCGACGCGAAGCATGCCGCAGCAGCAGCCTGCACTGGCACTGCGTTTCCTCGGAGGGGAGCGCTAGGCTGGGCCTGGCCAGCAACCAGCGACCGGGCATTGAAGCCAGCAGATCCCTTCCTCTCACCTGGATACGATGCCAGCCCGGCGCGTCCCGTACGATCGGCGCAACGCGAGGCGCCTCCGCCGTGGTTTGGGCCCCTGGGTTTGCAACGCGCGAACGTTCGCGGCGCCGATTTGATCTCGTGCGCATGTGTCCGGCTCAAGGACGCTGCGGACTCGATCGTGTCGCCGCGACGTCGCAGACTCAGCACGTGCTGATGGTTCGCGTCTCGGAAGCTCTTTCTGTCCTGAGCGGGAACGGCGAGACGGTTCGTGCGGGTGAGGCGATGCTGACGACGGCGAACGTCGGAATTCTGAACGGGACGCTTGTCTTTGATTCCTCTATTGGCCTCACAAAACATCGTCAAAAAAGGGTGAAGACGCGGCCGTGTCGCCGGTCGATCAACCTCGATCTCGTTCAGCCCCGACTTTGACCGCAGGTCTTCGTCGTCTTCGTCAGGGGTCAATTCTTCCACGGTCACCGTTCCAACGCTCGCCGAAAAGTTTTCTTCTGGGCTCACGCGCAAATCTCTGCGTCGTCGGTCGGCGCCTTTTGGAAGCCCCAGAAATGTTTACTCCGGCAACTCGTGCGCGTGCTCGTGTTCTCTCTTCTTCGAGTACGTGAGGCGGAGATGTTCAGCCTGAGGAGCGAGAAAAATATGCAGGTGCAATCGTAGTAGGTCGCGTGCCCCGTTGTGTGGTGACCACTGCATTCGTTCGTCCAGCAAAGAAAAGCGTGGAAAAGGCTGGGGAAAGGTAAAATGCCCACGACTTTACACCGGCGCGGCAGATCCGGGACCCACTCGATCAGCAGTACCACTCTCTCTACTGTACCCAATTAAACGAAAATGTTTCTGCAGGGTAGGGCAGGTTTAGACAGGCAAAAAATAGAAAAACCGTTTGACACGTTCGGATCCTCCTCGTATTTAGCAAATTTGGGATACTAGCTCACATACGTCAATGGTCACGCACAAAAGTGTGCTACTATGAGCGACCTTAACGAATTTTCACTTTCTTAAGCCTTTATACTATGAGCGACCTTATACTAGCCTATTCTTCTTTTTATTTAGCTTAGTACTCCCTCTTTCTAAAAAAAATGACATTCTAGATATATACCAGATTCACTAAACATTTTATGAATCTGGACAACACGACTGTCCAGATTCAGAATATTTTATAAATCTAGACACGCAGAAACATGGTTAGATTGTCAAATAAACTGAGATGGAGGAAGTACCATGTTACATATATGGTTCTATTTTTTTTTTTGAGACTTATGGTTCCATATTTACGTAACCACGTAGCATCATCCCCTCTTGGTTTTCAACACCGTCGATTTAGTAATTTACCTGTTTCAGTGAAGTAAATATCTTAGTATTAAGTTTTTAAATGTCAAAGTGCCAAGTGGAGTTATCTATTGACGTTGGTCAAAAGACTTTTTGTGATTAAAGTAAAGCATGGAAGGCAATGGTGTTTGATCCTCGACGTCAAAGCTATTCACTTAACACCCGGTAAGTAATTTGGCTTTGTTCTTTTTAAGGTTCTCATATTGTCAGTGTTATCCTCATTTGTTATAATTATCTAATTGAGCAATAATTTTTTTCTATAATTGTGCTTTCATCCTGTCATAGTGTCATCTTTATCTATGATAATTTTGTCATAGAGAGTGATGAATCTGTATTTGGCTCTATAATTAGACCGTGTCTTACAAATTTCTTGAACCGGGTTATCATCCTTATCTGTTCTACCTGGTGGCCCAATCCCATTCCTATCTGATTTTAATAATGACCTTATTTGGAACACACGGAATTTATGTGTCTGCCTTGAAAGTGGTGGACCGAGTCCTATGAAACTGAGAAAACGTCTCACCAATACATATCGGGGCGAGCCATGCCGCGGCAAGCCGGCAGCCCGGGCAAACCAACCCACCGCTAGCACGAGCCCAACCAAAAAGGCTCGACCGCGCCCACACCTCGGATTCGCACCGCAGC
>LAPY01000271.1:151902-168663 GCA_000970635.1 Eragrostis tef
TTCCTTCATTATGAGTATCTCTAACTATTATGATAATTATATTGATAATTAAATTTAAAATGTATGTCCCATGCATAAAAATAAAAGCATCAACAAAATCATATATGGGTCATAAAGAGTAGAAAACGTAAAATCGTCATATTTAATAATACTTCAATAGCTATATCATATTAACGAGTGAAATCAGGATAAAATAAAGAAGATTATCAGTCTACAAACACAATATAAGTGTATCACACGCGCGAGTGGACCCATCGATTCAACCAACTCCATATGTCATATTGAGGCGACAAATGTTGCAGCACAATTATGTTCTGGCCAAAACAAAGTGAACTATAAAAGAAAATATGAAAATTGTTGTCGTAACAGTTCATCCAATTTGACACTTCACTTACACTCTCAACCATCACACTCACAAAATATACCCACATGAAACCATTTCCCGCTCACCCAACACATACACGTGGATTCTGGCAATTAAAAAGAATATGAAAAAATAAGAAAATTGCAGTCTCATAATTCATCCGTAGTGACACTTTGCTCCTCTCACACTCTAGCTACCATGATAATTATCCATGTAACTCTAAGGCGTACATGTCATACAGATAAACAAAAGCATCAACAAAATCATATATGGATCAACATGAAGAGTGAAAACACCGTCTTATTAAATAATACTTCAATAACTATATCATATTAACAAGTGAAGTTGAGATAAAATAAGAAGATTGTCAGTCTACACATGCAATATAAGTATACCAAATGCATTGCAAGTGGACCCATCGGTCCAACCAACTCCTCACGTCATACTAAGGCGACAAATGTTGCGGCACAATTTTACTCTGTTCAAAACAAAGTGAATAATAAAAGAAAGCATAACATTTGAAGTTGAAATAACAGTTCATCCAATGTGACACTTAAGTCACACTCTCAACCATCATACTCACAAAATATACCCACATGAAATCATTTCCTGCCACACAACACATACACATGGCATTTGGCAAAAAAAAATTGATATCTTCATAATTCATTGTTAGTGACACTTCGCTCATCTCACACTTTAGCTATCATGATAATTATACAGACACATAACTTTAAGGCGTACATCTCATACATATAAACAAAAGCATCAGGACAATCATATATGGATCAACCTAAAGATTGAAAACTTAAAAATCATTTTATTGAATAATACTTCAATAACTGTGTCGTATCAATGAGTGAAAGCAGGACAAAATAAGGAAGATTGTAGGTCTAGACATACAATACAAGTGTACCGCACACAACACAAGTGGACACATCGGTCCAACCAACTCCCATGTCATACTAAGGTGACATATGTCACAACACAATTATACTTTGGTCAAAACAAAAAAAGAAAAAGAAAGATAAAAATTACAATCTTCATAGTTCATCGAGTGTGACACTTCACTCACACTCTCGACCATCATACTCACAAAACTTATCTACACAATGTCATTTTTCCCTGACTCACAACATACACATGGCATTGCGGGGAAGGGTGGGGCACAATTAGTAATGACCAATGTTCGGACACAGACACACGATCATCTATGGGTCAATATGAAGAAAGTTAAAACATATCAGGACAAAATAAGAAAGATCGTCCGTCTACACACAACATAAGCGTAACCATCGTCCAGCCCACTTCACACGGCAAACTAAAGCAACAAATGTCTTGTATCGTCCTACTTTGATCAAAACAAAGTGAAAAATAAAAGGAAAGATGAAAATTGCAATCTCCGTAGTTCATATAAAGTGACATTTTACTTACTTTTTCAGCAATTATACTGACAAAACAGATCCACATAAAGCCATTGATCTATCACCCACCACATACATGTGGCATGATGGCCATGATCAAAACTAATAAATGTTTGTGACGGTCATACTATGGTAAAAGAATAAAAACAAAGACAAAAATTGTTTAATAGTTGATCCATGATGACACTTGTGTCACTCACACTCTTAACCATGTGACTGACAAAGCATATACATCAAGCCGTTGGTCTTTTACCTATCCCACAGAAAAGCGAAAACGAACATGTCACAACACCAACATTATGGTGCCGAACTTTGTGGTGAGAAAAGTAAAAGCGAACCTACGACAATGCCAACATTATGGCGAGAAAAAAAGGGACGCTGCACTTTTGTGGCAAAAGTGGTGAGAAAAGTAAAAAAAATCTACTACTAGTTTGTGACGAACTTAATCCGTTTAACCAACCAAGCAACGTCAAGCTGACGGAAATAAGGCTGAGAACCAAACACACTCTATAAAAACTCATTCTCTCGTCAGATTTACGGCTTAAAGTGGAAAAACAACTATCACACTAACCAAACGGACCTACGTGAACTGTCTGGCCCCTCACCCACCAGGAACACTTGGCAAGGGGCCCAATTTAATGACAAGAAAAAAGGACGTCACACTTTATGGCGAGAAGTGGCGAGAAAACGAGAATGAACCTACGAAAGTGCCAACGTTATCATGAGAAAAAAAAAGACGCCACACTTTGTGGCGAGAAGTGATGAGAAAAGAGAAAACGAACATGAGGCATCGTCAACTTTATGGCGAGAAAGATGCCGCACTTTATGACGAGATGTGGTGAGAAAAACAAGAATGAACCTGCGACAATGCCAACGTTATGGTGAGAAAAAAGAATGCCACACTTTATGACAAGAAGTGATGAGAAAGCAAAAAAAGAACTACTATCTTGTGGTGAGCTTAATTCGCTTCATTGTTAAGCCTAGGCGTGATGGAAGTAAAGCGAAAAACCAAACACCTTATAAAAACTCATTCTTTTGTCGGATTTACGTCTTAAAGTGGGAAACAACTATCACACTGGCTGAACATACCCACGTGAAACGCCTGGCCCCTCACCCACCAGGAACACTTGGCAAGAGGCCCACTTTCGGTGGGTAGCACCAATTTTATTACGAGAAGAAAGGATGCCACACTTTATGGCGAGAAGTGATGAGAAAAACGAGAACAAACCTACGGGAGTGTCAACGTTATCGTGAGAAAAAGGACACCGCACTTTGTGGCGAGAAGTGGTGAGAAAAGATAAACGAACCTGACGTAGCGTCAACTTTATGGGGAAAAAGATGTCGTTCTTTTTGGCGAGAAGTGATGAGAAAAACAAAAAAAATCTACTAGTTTGTGGCGAGTTTAATTCGTTTTATTATTAAGCCTAGATGGAAGTAAAACAAAAAACCAAACATACCATATAAAAACTAATTCTCTTGTTGGATTTACGACTTAAAAGTAAGAATCAACTATCTGACTGACTACAACGGACCCACGTGATCCGCCTGGCCCCTCACCCACCAGGGACACTTGGCAAGGGGCCCACTTTCGGCGGACCCGCAGCAGGCCGCGGCAGCAACGCAGCACACCGCCTCCGCTTTCCTCTCACCTTCTTCCCCACGACTCCGACCCACTAGATCCGCACCCATTCTTCTCGCCTCGCTCCTCGGCACCAGCACCCCACCACCCATGGGCTCTCCCCGTCGCTGACACTGGGGCCTACGGCTCTCCTCCGCGTCCGCCTCCTCCCCCTCCTCCTCCACCTCCTCTTATTCCCTCCACCGACCCGCGCTGCCCACCCCCTCCCGCCGACACCGCAAACCCTAACCCTAGCCGTCGCCGGAACCGCCTGGTCGGCTGGCTGCCCCTCCGCCCGAAGCCTCTCCGAGCTCTTGGATGTGTCGGCTGCTCCGATGGCTGCACCACCACCCGCCGCAGACGCAGAGGTCCCCGACGCCGTGGAGATCCGCGACGTCTGGGCGGAGAACCTGGAGGCGGAGTTCGCCGTCATCCGCGACGTCATCGACGCGTACCCGTGCGTCGCCATGGACACGGAGTTCCCCGGGGTCGTGGTGAAGCCGGTGGGCTCATTCCGCAACACGAATGAGCAAAACAACGCCAGCCCCGCGGAGTTCGCCGTCATCCGCGACGTCATCGACGCGTACCCGTGCGTCGCCATGGACACGGAGTTCCCCGGGGTCGTGGTGAAGCCGGTGGGCTCATTCCGCAACACGAATGAGCAGAACTACGCCATCCTCGCGGGCAACGTCAACGTGCTCAAGCTCATCCAGCTCGGCCTCGTCCTCTCCGACGCGAGCGGCGCGTTCCCGCCGTGCGGCACGGGGGGGCGGGCCTGCATCTGGCAGTTCAACTTCCGAGGCTTCGACCCGCGCTCCGACATCTCCAACGCTGACTCCATCGACCTGCTCCGTCGCAGTGGAATCGACTTCGACCGTTTCGCGGCTGAGGGCGTCGACACCACCCGCTTCGCCGAGCTGATGATGTCGTCTGGTGTCCTGCTCAACGCCGAAGTCCAGTGGATCACTTTCCACAGCGGGCATGACTTTGGCTACCTGCTCAGGGTGCTCACCGGGCAGAACATGCCGGAGACCTTGGAAGGGTTCTTGGAGCTCACCAAAACCTTCTTCCCGGTGCTGTACGACGTCAAGCATATCATGAAGTACTGCGCCAATGGTAGCCTGTACGGTGGCCTGAGCAAGCTTGGTGAAAAGCTCGATGTCAAGCGTATTGGGACTGGTCACCAGGCTGGTTCCGATGCACTGCTGACCCTGGAGTGCTTCAATAAGCTCAAGGAGTTGTACTTGCAAGAATCTGTCAAGAAGTATGCTGGTTTGTTGTTTGGGCTTATCCCAGAGGCTGGAGGAGCACAGTCTGCCACCTCTGCCCATTGAATGAGTAATGGCTAGTTAAATAACAAGATTCTGAATGAGAAAATGGAAAACAAAAACTATCATCAGTGAATATATGGCATCTGACCTGACGATTTCTTGTTCTTGACATGATAGCCCTTGCTAAGGTTCCCTTATTCTTATAGCTGAACTGTATGATTTGTCTTCCTTTGTTTTGTGCTATGAGTAAATGGAATTAGATCTAGGAACTCTTGGTTCAGATGTCCAGGCTCAACCTTCTCTTGCTCTGATATCTGCAATTGATCCACTGCTTTGTTGGGTATCATTCATGTTAAAATGGGAATTGCTACCTGGTCTTACTTTCTCTGCTGTATCGCTTCGCATGATGTGGTAGGTTTTTCTGGTGTTCTGAAGTATCACAATTTCAGAATGCTATGTTGATTGTTGACATCACTTCACAATTTGTTGACCTGATGTTATCCAATCAACAATTAGTAAATTTTCACATTGCGGAGCAGTAGTTTGTTGTGAAGCACACAGTTTAATCCTCAGTAATCTAAACCAGAAATGATGCCTCCATGTTCTTGCATATTCTGTTGCAGACTTTTGGCACCTCATAGCACCCTACATTTATCCATTTATTAGTGAATTTCTGCTGGACTTAAGTGTGTGGGAAGATCGGTAATTATGGATCTCTTTTCATAATTCTACATTTTAGTGCAACACATGCATTTCTTAATGCCAATTTGTGTTCTTTATGTTGCATATTAGACGTACAATTTCATCCTGCTTTCCACAGCGGGCATGACTTTGGCTACCTGCTCAGGGTGCTCACCGGGCAGAACATGCCGGAGACCTTGGAAGGGTTCTTGGAGCTCACCAAGACCTTCTTCCCGGTGCTGTACGACGTCAAGCATATCATGAGGTACTGCGCCAATGGTAGCCTGTACGGTGGCCTGAGCAAGCTTGGTGAAAAGCTCGATGTCAAGCGTATTGGGACTGGTCACCAGGCTGGTTCCGATGCACTGCTGACCCTGGAGTGCTTCAATAAGCTCAAGGAGTTGTACTTGCAAGAATCTGTCAAGAAGTATGCTGGTTTGTTGTTTGGGCTTATCCCAGAGGCTGGAGGAGCACAGACTGCCACCTCTGCCCATTGAATGAGTAATGGATAGTTAAGTAACAAGATTCTGAATGAGAAAATGGAAAACAAAAACTATCATCAGTGAATATATGGCATCTGACCTGACGATTTCTTGTTCTTGACATGATAGCCCTTGCTAAGGTTCCCTTATTCTTATAGCTGAACTGTATGATTTGTCTTCCTTTGTTTTGTGCCATGAGTAAATTGAATTAGATCTAGGAACTCTTGGTTCAGGAGTCCAGGCTCAACCTTCTCTTGCTCTGATATCTGCAATTGATCAACTGCTTTGTTGGGTATCATTCATGTTAAAATGGGAATTGCTACCTGGTCTTACTTTCTCTGCTGTATCGCTTCGCATGATGTGGTAGGTTTTTCTGGTGTTCTGAAGTATCACAATTTCAGAATGCTATGTTGATTGTTGACATCACTTAACAATTTGTTGACCTTATGTTATCCATTCAACAATTAGTAAATTTTCACATTGTGGAGCAGTAGTTTATTGTGAAGCACACAGTTTGATCCTCAGTAATCTAAACCAGAAATGATGCCTTTATGTTCTTGCATATTCTGTTGCAGACTTTTGGCACCTCATAGCACCCTACATTTATCCATTTATTAGTGAATTTCTGCTGGACTTAAGTGTGTGGGAAGATCGGTAATTATGGATCTCTTTTCATAATTCTACATTTTAGTGCAACACATGCATTTCTTAATGCCAATTTGTGTTCTTTATGTTGCATATTAGACGTACAATTTCACCCTGTGATTTGGTCGTAAATCTGGTTCATAAGGGACCAATCCTTTTCGAATTGTGGCTTGATCGTGTACCGGAAGCTCAGAACTTTTCCTCATGAGAATTGTTTGTTCCTTAGTCCTTACAGTAACTGATCTTTGGCTGTCTGAATCATTCCCTGACCTACAGTTTAACATGCTCATATTCCTATGGGAGAGTGCTGAGCATTTGGTTGCCTGTTCTTGAACTCTTCAAATATTTTCAAGTTTGCATCGGTATAATATTCTCATGCCAATGATTATCAGTTCTGTGCTACTCCTGTTTGATTTTTATTATGTTGCTTAGATGAAACTTTCTGCAGAATGCTAATTGTTTCCAACCTTTGTTTTATTACCTGTAGAAAGAAAGAATATCAGATATCGTTGTGGTCATGACACGGAACTGCTCTTGATTTCGTGACAACTCGGTCGCTTGTTTTGTGATCACTCGTGATTCTCCTAGCGCTGTAAACTTTCTAATGGGCGAGTTTGAATGTTGTCATTGTATAGTTAATTTTTCTCATCATTTCAACCTCTATGGATACTTGAACTGAAATCCCGATTGGTATCTACTGACTTTGGGACCTGGTATATGATACTTTGACACAAGTTATGGTACTGACAGTCTCTGAAAGCATGCATACGAAGACGGGCACCGACGATAGTTTACTAAGTTTGTACCATATATGATTCTGATGGTACTGATAGTGTTTCTGACATGCTGTTAACTTCTTACCCAGATCGCGTTTGATGGTTGGTACTGATGTGTTGGGCCCTTGTTTGGCGGCCAGGAAAAGAATGTGTTGGGCGGTTGGGCCTTTGATAAGTAGGGCTAAAGCATGTTCAATTGGCTCTTTTTGTTGATCCTACTGCAAGCATGTTGAAAGCTGGATTTTGTCACCACTGTAAAGTCAGTTCGTTAAAGCAATCATTGGCGTGGTGAATCAGTGCTTTTTATACATCACAACGTTTGGAAGTTCATTTAAGACTCCATTTCACTGGTAGCCGGATCTTGTAGTTGCGTCCCGACTCCCGAAGATAAAAAAACATTTCAATTTGTCAACTCTTCCTAAAACAGAGTTTTTACATATCCTTGATGTACTCTATACCTGACCAAACCGAATGCTATCATATTAGATTATAAGCATTGTCTATTGTCGACACATTTGGGGTGTCTCATTTGGATACCATTGTCTATAGTCAACAGTCAACGCATAACTCAAGGGGTAGAGTCCCACGTTTAAACTGAACACAAGAAAAAAATGAAAACGGGAAAATTTCTGACGCTGTGTCAACTCTGATGAAAATAGGGGGAAAAGAACTTGGAATCTATGATTCACTTGCTTCCGTTAACTGGGAGATAAACACCCTCTGCAGCCAGCCAAATATTCTCAGCACGCTTCTCTCGTACACCACAGACCTGCAAAAGGAGGATATTCAAACTCAGAAACTAATGACTTAATGTTTCAGATGATCATGTATATCAGATAAGGACGACAGTATTTGTTTTTGCACAAGGTAGTACGGACCCTCCCAAAACAAATTCAAGGAAAATGAAATCATCTGACACTTGTTCATTCGTGGATAATCAAGGGAATAGTCTGATCGTATTGAAATAATTTACATTGCCTCAGCCTAATCTGCACATATGAAGTTATGCATTCAACCTAATGTTCGCACGCCTAGTCAAAACATTATGATTTTCCTGAAAATTTATCAAACGAATTCCTACAGTATTCTGCAGCATTAAAGTACAGAATGATCTAAGCTCTAGGATTGACAAATTCATGATAATAATTGAGAACCTAGTACACATAAACTTTGAAGGCATAAAATGCATCACCTCTTGCTGCCCACCACCAAGACGATTGTACTTCTTGTTGTGACTGTGAAGATAGCCTCCAGTATCAACATGTCTGAGTCTTATTTTTTGGTCCCTTTTCCATACTTTTCCAGTTCCTTCAATTTCTAGCCTGTAGAATACCAAAAGGAAGATCTCAAGCGAAGCAAAGGCAACAAACGCGACATACATCCATGTTACATGTGTATGTAATCATACCTCCAATAATCACCAGTATCTGACTGCCCATCGCCACCAAAACAGCTAACCTGTAAATGTTGACATCTGAGATTTTAGTCGACATCCTTAATTTGAGAAAATATGTGAAAAAAGAAAACAGATAGAACAAGGAATAGGAGCGAGGATACTCTGTAGTTTTTCCTTTTTTATGCTCGATATAGTTTCTAGCTTTTAAGTTTTTGGTTTCAGGTAAGTCTTTTTTTTACTTTGTTTGTACTCTGTTGGACGGTGTTTTTTTTTCCAAAAAATAAATAAACAGCTTATGTGGATCTCCCCCCACAGTTTCAGTTCAAAAAAAGAAAAAAGGAGCGCGGGAAGTCAGGTTCTATAATCGTTTGTTTGAGCATTAATAATGTGCCTGGGCATACTTTCATTATTGAAACACCATGACTATCTCATCACAGTAACACGAGAAAACATCATGCAACAGGTACCACGCATAGAATGCTCAAACAGAAGACAATGGACAGTGCAGAGATATATGTACTACAGTGCATTTTGATTTTTCCAGGGCACAGAAAAACTTAATTGTTCAATAAATAAATGTGTGGAAAAGGGCGGTCCTGGCACTGTGGGGGAAGGCTTCTTTGCAAAACTGGAAGGCTGCCTAGAAATTTTCTACCCCAGGCCCTAAAATGTGTGGAAGCTTTCAGCACTGTATGCTTCCATTATTCTATTAAAGGCACAAAATGTTCCAAAAAAATTATGAAATAGATTTGCATACGCAAATTTGAATTTCTTTAGAACGACTCCACTTAACTATGACAAGAGAGTATTAGAAGTGGTTATCTAAAACAATTTCATGTCCACATCGTCCTACTTATTCCACATAAGTAGATGGTTCGCCAGGGGGTGTTTCATCAAATATGGGTAGCACAGGATATCAGCGTATCACTAATCCTTCTCTCCTACACACTACTAATTAATCAGAAATGATTCCCACAAATCACATGATGTACACATATTTGGTGAACAGGTCTACAACAGACCGAAGAGAAATATAAGTTTATTTTTCAATTTCATCAAAGTTTATAGAATGCATGACTGAAATAAAACTAACCTCAAGGTTACCAGATAGCGGTGAAGCATGCAAGTGGCTGTGCAACCACCTCCGTGTTCTCATATGTTGCAACTTGATTATGCTACCAGTTTCAATGGCATCACCTTGTTTAGCCGATGAATCCGGAGTAGGCCTTACGATCTGCATTCAAAAAGCTAACCTATCAACCCATGGTAGGGTACTAAGAAGTGAGCACCATCAAATCTTATATTTATATTTACATCAACTATCATTTAAACTGTAGCAGCTAATTTTTTAGAAGAAACAATTGTTAGATTGGCAATTAAGGATAGACCAAAGAACCAGTTTAGCGATAACAGATGTTTCACTTCAGGATCAAACAAGCTTGTAGCACTGGCATTGTTTTTTCAGAGTGGTCCCATATTGTTGGTATTCTTGACATTAGCACTCCCTTCACATGAGAAAACTGTCTGACTGATTAATTATGTTAGATCCTGAACTCAAATACAAGTGGTGAGCTTCTGAGCAGGACTGCATGAACGAATTCGATCCAATTCAGTGGTAGATTATGAAAGCTAAAGTCTAAGCGAAAGTCAATCCAATTCAAGACCATTCAAATAATTGAAATTCAGATATTCGGCATGATAAGTAAACAAGAGAGATTCCATTGATTGAGACGACGAGGTGGATGCGCACCCAATAGCTGTTGGCGTCGTCTCCTTCCGGGAACCCGGTGACGGACTGCTGACCGCTGCCGGAGCCATAAGGCACGTCGTGCGAGTGCAGCCTGTGCTTCGTCTTCTCGTGCATCAGCTTCACCACGCTGCCGTACGTCACCTGCGAACGCAGCCACAGATCCAGATCACACACAACCCATGCTAAAGGGGGAAAGGGAAAGAAACAATCTTGGAAGCGCACCTCGGAGCCCTCCACCTCAACGGTGGCTGCGGCGCTCCTATCGACGCCGGCGCCGGCGCCGACCAGGAGCGCCACGGCGAGCGCGAGCAGGGACGCGGCCATCGCGACGGCGAACGCGCGACGCGATCCGCGCTTGGAGGAGGAGGAGGGGGAGGCGTCGGCCTGGCCTTTCCTTTTAGCGGCCGGTTTGGGGGCCGGCGGGGGCGGGGCCCCGGGGAGACTTGGGTTGGGAACTCGGGACTTTGCCGGCCGTTGCTTCCGTGGAGGCTGGCGGAGAGTGAAGAGGCTGTAGGGTCAGTGGATCTACGTACGTTGAACCAATAAAAAGCTGCCGCGTGTCCTTACAACGTCACTGCATGAGTTCGAAGCCGTAGAATGCACGATGGGCGGTGAGTATTTATCTTAGCCAGGCTGGTGGTTTATGTATGGGCCAGAAAGCAAATTACTTTGGGCTTCCCCAAGCCTGTGTTGGGCCCATCCAGAGGAGACGGCCTACCACCAATAGGCCCGCCATATCTCAAAAAAACAAAAAAAATAGGCCTGCCACACCATCCAGTTTGCTGCCACTATCAGTGACATATTACTTGTGAAAGGGGTCTTGTTCTAGTGGTTAAAGCACCCGAGTAATACCTTAGAGGTCCTGGGTTCGACTCTCGGTGAGAGCGAATTTTCTAGGATTTACCGACGTTATGCGTTAAGTGGTAAGCGGCGTTCCCGTCGACAACGAGGCACCTTTAGTGACTTCGGGAATCTCCAAATCTGTCGAGTGCTCAGTCCTTCGGAGGTGCTCATAGAGGTAGAGTTTGCGTACCTGTGTTCATAGGAGTGAGTGTGCGTGCGTGTTGTGAGCGTCTGCGTTGTACTGTGTAATTCTAAAAAAAAATCAAGTGACATATTACCGGCTGGCCTTTATTTATGATGCTAAAAAAAAGACTGGCCTTTATTTATTCTCCCAAACCAACATATAAAAACTGGTCGAGTCCCGTGATACAAAGCGCTAGACGCAGGGACGGACTCGTGCGAATACCACGGCTACCACAGATCCACAATGCAGAGGAAGACCATAGTTTCTGTCTCTGATGGAGGTTAAGCTCATCAAACAGCGATTGGGCAGACATGGACAGATATACAAACACACGCGTACGTGCCGACATTATCCAGGACCCAACACAAAAATTCAAGATCTCAGGTAGGACTACGGAGCATGCGTCCTCCGGACGCCCGCGTGGGCTCAGATGCGCTGTCGCCACATTCCTATGTGCCGGCTCCAAGATTCATCAAGCGAAAACACACAGGATCACGTCACTGGACTAGTTGACGTCGAAAACAGTGGCGTTGCGTTCCCAGCCGGAGGATCTGTACACGCGAAAAGCGACGGCACCAGCCGGCCGTTGCACGAAATCATTTGACGCTCTTCCGGTGAGGCATCACGGCACCAACCTCGCTGCTGGGTTCGCTCGCTTCCTCCTTGCCAGTAACAAACCGCGGGCCGTGCACGGGCTGGGACCTGGGGCAGGTGCCGGGTGGTGATGATGTTTTCACTCGTCTCCGATGAGCAGAGGCACACAGGCAGCAGCACGACGGGCTGGGGGAGTTATTGGCAATCACGCTCACGTTCCGGTGGTTCCGGTGGGTGGTGGTTCGCTGTGCCCCGCGCGCATCATGGCAGTAACCCAATCGGCATTCCGGCAGGAGGCGTCGGGTGGTGATCGGAGCCCCGAGCCCCGGCGCACGGACGTGGCCGCCGCGGGCGCCAGAGAACGTACATGCATCCGGGAAGGGAAGGTCGCGTCCGTGGTGGTGGTGGCGCGGTGGTCCGCCGGCCGCGGTCCCGGGCGTTCGGACTGGTCGGTTTACGCGCGGCGCAGTGGTAGTGGACTGGTGGTTGGTGCCGCGCGAACGTGTGGTCTGCGGTGTACTTCCGCTGCTCGTTGTACGGGTGTGGTAGCATGGATTGTAGTATTGGACTGGCGTGATGCGCAGTCACCGGTCCCGTCCCGTGGATCGCTTACTCGAGACTGATGTTTAAACTGATGTCGCCGTTGACTTTTTTAGTTACATTTGATCATTTGTTTTATTCAAAATATTAACTCAAATATACAAACTATAAGTTATGTTTTAAATTTATTTAGTCATAAAATATCATAACAAAATATTTGATATTTCTTTAACTTTTCTGAATAAAAGAGTGGTAAAAAAAAACTCAAAAAGTCTACGACAGCATCAGTTTAAGAACGAAGAGAGAAGACAGGATGACGATCTAAAAGTAATAAAAAGAATTGCTATTGAGTTGCTATAGGCAAGGTTCACAATGTTTCAAACAGTCAATAGCGATTTGTTTATTCTTTATAAACCACTTTACCATCACATTGCGTTTGTTCTTATTAGAAAAACAGAGCCTTCATTTGTTAAACACACCCACATCCACACTGACTGTAAGCGTATGTATTATTGATGTTTCGAATGGTGCAGTGATATACCATTCCCATTTTGCACGATAAATTTGTTTAGGAAAAAAAAGGACTTCGAATAGAGTATTGTATCATGAATTTTATAACAAGATGGTATATTGATGCTATAGAGATAAGAGAATCGGTTTTCTTTGTTTTGCTGGTACTAAAAAGTACGTGATGACAACATCAAACATGGCTAATTAACTTAACCAATTAAAAGGCCTCGTCGCAACTATCAAAATTGGCTCAGTGTTGTTTGTTGAAACAGAACAATCAAAGGACATGTGCCAGGATCCGCTATTCAAGAGTCTCGGGTTAGAAAGAATTCATAGCTTATATATGATCTATTCCTGAAAAAATATTTGTTGGCCTCAATCGGATATTTTTACAATAACGACATTATATATCATCTTATGACTATGAAATGTATATTGACACTTTATTCATGGGGTCAAGTCATCAGCGTGTGTCGTGAATCGTGATATCAAACTGTCCAAGCCACGAGATGCAATGTGCCGCTGTCTAGTGACTTCTCAAAGCCAGCCACAGCACACATCCACAATGCCACACGGCCGTAGTTCGTGTCTCGCGGCGACGGCGACTCCCGTGGACTTGTATGCCCATTTCCCACGCCGCCGAGCCACCCAAACGAATTAAAGAAACCGGTTACGAGGAAAAAACGAAATAAAGAAACGGAAAGAAAACCGCAGGACGGAGACGAAAACCTCGTCCCTTTTCCGTCCTCTTCCTCCTCCCGCTCCCGCAGCTGCGCCTCCCTCTCCCTCCCCAGCCTCGGTGGGTCCGCTCGCCCACGCGTGTCCGCGCGCTATTTAACCACGCACCCCTCCTCCCCGCTCCGCCACTCGCGCCCCCATCACGCCCAACCACTCCATCCCTCTCGACCTCTCACCGCCACTACTCCAGTAGCAGCGGCAGCAGGAGCAGCAGCTGTACTCTTGCGCTTGGTCCCTTCCCTGTCCACCACACGTTTGAAGGCGGGGCCATGGCGCTCGCGGGCACGGGGGTGTTCGCGGAGATCCTCGACGGGGAGGTGTACAGGTACTACGCCGACGGGGAGTGGCGCAGCTCGTCGTCCGGCAAGTCCGTCTCCATCGTCAATCCAACCACCCGCCAGACGCAGTACAAGGTGCAAGGTGCGGGCTTTACTCCGCTGCTCCTCCACCATTTTTTGCCCACTGTGCCTGCTCCAAGAATCTCGGGGTACTAGTGCCTAGTGTTGTCCCCTGTTCTCTGGAGAGAATGTTTGATGGGGACGCGTGGTTGAATTCCGTCGATGTTCACTAAGTAACAATCTTGGTCGATAAGCGCCATTAATGACCTTGTGCGTGCAATCACTTTCCTTAATTTCGCTAACCGCCCTGATAGTGCCCCTTAACAAATGGTACCCACTTCGATGCTTAATTTCCTTAGACCCAGTCGAGCAAATGCACAGTTTGTTAGCGCAAGAAGAAGCTCTAAAATTGATCATCTCTTAAATTAGACTGCCTAGTAGTAACAACTAACTTAGTGCTGCGGTGCTGGTGTTAATTGCGAACGGGTTGACTTCAGAATTTTACTGATAGTTTGGGTCCTATGTTCATCCAGCATGCACCCAGGAGGAGGTGAACAAGGTGATGGAGGCGGCCAAGGTCGCGCAGAAGGCGTGGGCTCGGACACCGCTGTGGAAGCGTGCAGAGCTCCTCCACAAGGCTGCTGCCATCCTCAAGGAGCACAAGGCCCCAATCGCTGAATGTCTTGTCAAGGAGATCGCGAAGCCAGCCAAGGATGCTGTTACTGAGGTCATTAGTGGTTCTGAATTACTTGAGTTTTGCTTTGATTATTCAATGGATGCTAACAGACAAAATTGTCTTGTTGGGTTTGATAGGTTGTGCGGTCAGGGGATTTGATTTCATACACAGCTGAGGAGGGTGTCCGCATACTGGGGGAGGGCAAACTGCTGGTCTCAGATAGCTTCCCTGGTAATGAGCGGAACAAGTACTGCCTGAGCTCTAAGGTATAGTAGCATTGTTTACCTCAGTAAGCTCCTCTATTTATACTGTGATATTGTTTGTGTGCCTTTTGTTGAGAACAGACAAAAGATGGTTCAATGTTGTTTGTTTAATTAATCGTCCGGAACATTCTGGTTGGATAGTTTTCGAAAAAAACATTCTGGTTGGATTGATAGAAGTTTGGGGCGGTGGCATCTGTCTAAATCATGTTTTAATT
Organism: Eragrostis tef; assembly: GCA_000970635.1. Lineage (NCBI taxonomy): Eukaryota > Viridiplantae > Streptophyta > Magnoliopsida > Poales > Poaceae > Eragrostis > Eragrostis tef. The sequence goes on from LAPY01000271.1 coordinate 167,211, forward strand.
TATGTTTCCTGTATGATCTTTTCAACTAAGCAGGGTCCTATAAACTATGCAACTCATTGACACATAGAGGAGTACAGAATATTCTGTGGATGCTATTAGCATATTTCTTGCTGCTTCCTTTTACTCCACTTTGCTTTTCTGTTTCCAATGTCATTGCCCTGCCTTGCCTGCTGAAATTTTCATCTTTCTCTGAGTCTTTATCCCTTGTCCATTCTAATCAGCTTGAATTGAGCATAACTTCACAGATTGGCTGGAATTGGCAGAATCAACAACAACTGAGTTAAATATAGAAATCAAACTACACACTATTGGATATCATATCTCTGGCAGGGATTTTGATGACAATGACTATTTACTGCTGCATTTTGGAATCTAAACCCATCATTGAATTATCTTACAGAATTATACTATAAGGTTCACACTTTCAAGCCTGGCATAAGTACGAAAAGCATATGCTATGATGCTGCGATGAGATGTTGTAGTTTCTTTGCTATGGCAGCTACTTCATTTTTACTTTATTTGACCCAAGTAGTTGAGCTGTCAGTTCTCTGTCTACTATCGAGATCATTGTGGATGGGACCTTTTACGTGTTTCTTTCTAAACCAACTCTGTGGTCCCTTGGGCCCATTATGTCTTGATGTTTTGAAATTAGGTACTTTCCGTTGGGCAAAGTATTGTTTGTAGGTGGAAAAAACATTTGGTTATGGTTGTCGGAATGTAACTTCAAACCCCAAACATCCCGTTATTATGGACACAGTATAATGAACATTGTTGTTTGTGAGGGGAACAACAAACAATACTGTTGCCTAGCATACATTCATATCTGTTAAAGCATAGCACCCAATTAAGGAATTTATAATTCAAACATATTTTTTAGATAAAGAATTCAAACATATTTGTCCAGTGACAAGTTACAAATATTATTGTGCTAAGTTGTATATTTGTCTCCCCTGAACTCTATTGTATTCCTCTAAATTATTGATTCACCAACATACTTTCCTTGCATATGTAAATGTATTGCGTTATCTATGTAGATACCCCTTGGAGTAGTTTTGGCAATCCCACCATTCAACTATCCCGTCAACTTGGCAGTTTCAAAGATAGGCCCAGCACTAATTGCTGGCAATGCTCTTGTGCTCAAGCCTCCAACTCAGGTATATGATTCTTTTGGTTAATCTCTAACTCCGTTCCTGAATGTGAATTTAGTGCCTTTTGGAGTAAGCAAATGCTTATACAAGAATTATTTTTCAAAAGGGTGCGGTGGCTGCACTTCATATGGTACACTGCTTCCACCTGGCTGGTTTCCCAAAAGGTTTGATCAGTTGCGTGACTGGGAAGGGCTCCGAGATAGGTGATTTTCTTACAATGCATCCTGGAGTTAACTGCATAAGGTAATACTCAGCTGCTCCTGTTAACATCTTCAGTCTCGATGAACAAAACCTTATTAGTTTCT
>LAPY01000271.1:169182-179365 GCA_000970635.1 Eragrostis tef
GTCCACCACACGTTTGAAGGCGGGGCCATGGCGCTCGCGGGCACGGGGGTGTTCGCGGAGATCCTCGACGGGGAGGTGTACAGGTACTACGCCGACGGGGAGTGGCGCAGCTCGTCGTCCGGCAAGTCCGTCTCCATCGTCAATCCAACCACCCGCCAGACGCAGTACAAGGTGCAAGGTGCGGGCTTTACTCCGCTGCTCCTCCACCATTTTTTGCCCACTGTGCCTGCTCCAAGAATCTCGGGGTACTAGTGCCTAGTGTTGTCCCCTGTTCTCTGGAGAGAATGTTTGATGGGGACGCGTGGTTGAATTCCGTCGATGTTCACTAAGTAACAATCTTGGTCGATAAGCGCCATTAATGACCTTGTGCGTGCAATCACTTTCCTTAATTTCGCTAACCGCCCTGATAGTGCCCCTTAACAAATGGTACCCACTTCGATGCTTAATTTCCTTAGACCCAGTCGAGCAAATGCACAGTTTGTTAGCGCAAGAAGAAGCTCTAAAATTGATCATCTCTTAAATTAGACTGCCTAGTAGTAACAACTAACTTAGTGCTGCGGTGCTGGTGTTAATTGCGAACGGGTTGACTTCAGAATTTTACTGATAGTTTGGGTCCTATGTTCATCCAGCATGCACCCAGGAGGAGGTGAACAAGGTGATGGAGGCGGCCAAGGTCGCGCAGAAGGCGTGGGCTCGGACACCGCTGTGGAAGCGTGCAGAGCTCCTCCACAAGGCTGCTGCCATCCTCAAGGAGCACAAGGCCCCAATCGCTGAATGTCTTGTCAAGGAGATCGCGAAGCCAGCCAAGGATGCTGTTACTGAGGTCATTAGTGGTTCTGAATTACTTGAGTTTTGCTTTGATTATTCAATGGATGCTAACAGACAAAATTGTCTTGTTGGGTTTGATAGGTTGTGCGGTCAGGGGATTTGATTTCATACACAGCTGAGGAGGGTGTCCGCATACTGGGGGAGGGCAAACTGCTGGTCTCAGATAGCTTCCCTGGTAATGAGCGGAACAAGTACTGCCTGAGCTCTAAGGTATAGTAGCATTGTTTACCTCAGTAAGCTCCTCTATTTATACTGTGATATTGTTTGTGTGCCTTTTGTTGAGAACAGACAAAAGATGGTTCAATGTTGTTTGTTTAATTAATCGTCCGGAACATTCTGGTTGGATAGTTTTCGAAAAAAACATTCTGGTTGGATTGATAGAAGTTTGGGGCGGTGGCATCTGTCTAAATCATGTTTTAATTTATGTTTCCTGTATGATCTTTTCAACTAAGCAGGGTCCTATAAACTAAGCAACTCATTGACACATAGAGGAGTACGGAATATTCTGTGGATGCTATTAGCATATTTCTTGCTGCTTCCTTTTACTCCACTTTGCTTTTCTGTTTCCAATGTCATTGCCCTGCCTTGCCTGCTGAAATTTTCATCTTTCTCTGAGTCTTTATCCCTTGTCCATTCTAATCAGCTTGAATTGAGCATAACTTCACAGATTGGCTGGAATTGGCAGAATCAACAACAACTGAGTTAAATATAGAAATCAAACTACACACTATTGGATATCATATCTCTGGCAGGGATTTTGATGACAATGACTATTTACTGCTGCATTTTGGAATCTAAACCCATCATTGAATTATCTTACAGAATTATACTATAAGGTTCATACTTTGAAGCCTGGCATAAGTACGAAAAGCATATGCTATGATGCTGCGATGAGATGTTGTAGTTTCTTTGCTATGGCAGCTACTTCATTTTTACTTTATTTGACCCAAGTAGTTGAGCTGTCAGTTCTCTGTCTACTATCGAGATCATTGTGGATGGGACCTTTTACGTGTTTCTTTCTAAACCAACTCTGTGGTCCCTTGGGCCCATTATGTCTTGATGTTTTGAAATTAGGTACTTTCCGTTGGGCAAAGTATTGTTTGTAGGTGGAAAAAACATTTGGTTATGGTTGTCGGAATGTAACTTCAAACCCTAAACATCCCGTTATTATGGACACAGAATAATGAACATTGTTGTTTGTGAGGGGAACAACAAACAATACTGTTGCCTAGCATACATTCATATCTGTTAAAGCATAGCACCCAATTAAGGAATTTATAATTCAAACATATTTTTTAGATAAAGAATTCAAACATATTTGTCCAGTGACAAGTTACAAATATTATTGTGCTAAGTTGTATATTTGTCTCCCCTGAACTCTATTGTATTCCTCTAAATTATTGATTCACCAACATACTTTCCTTGCATATGTAAATGTATCGCCTTATCTATGTAGATACCCCTTGGAGTAGTTTTGGCAATCCCACCATTCAACTATCCCGTCAACTTGGCAGTTTCAAAGATAGGCCCAGCACTAATTGCTGGCAATGCTCTTGTGCTCAAGCCTCCAACTCAGGTATATGATTCTTTTGGTTAATCTCTAACTCCGTTCCTGAATGTGAATTTAGTGCCTTTTGGAGTAAGCAAATGCTTATACAAGAATTATTTTTCAAAAGGGTGCGGTGGCTGCACTTCATATGGTACACTGCTTCCACCTGGCTGGTTTCCCAAAAGGTTTGATCAGTTGCGTGACTGGGAAGGGTTCCGAGATAGGTGATTTTCTTACAATGCATCCTGGAGTTAACTGCATAAGGTAATACTCAGCTGCTCCTGTTAACATCTTCCGTAATAACTTCGTATAGCTTTTCAAAAGGGTGCGGTGGCTGCACTTCATATGGTACACTGCTTCCACCTGGCTGGTTTCCCAAAAGGTTTGATCAGTTGCGTGACTGGGAAGGGTTCCGAGATAGGTGATTTTCTTACAATGCATCCTGGAGTTAACTGCATAAGGTAATACTCAGCTGCTCCTGTTAACATCTTCAGTCTCGATGAACAAAACCTTATTAGTTTCTATGCTTCTTAGTTTTACAGGAGGTGACACTGGTATAGCCATTTCAAAGAAGGCTGGAATGGTACCTCTTCAGATGGAGCTTGGAGGGAAGGATGCTTGCATTGTTCTAGAGGATGCAGATCTTGATTTAGTTGCAGCAAATATAGTAAAAGGTGGCTTCTCTTACAGGTACTAAACAATGGTAGTTGCAGAGCCAAAACACATTTATCTCGCTACTTCATTTGATCTGTTGGGAACTTGGGATGCATTTGGTTGTGTGGATGAAGTTGGATGGGAGGTGGCGGCCATTTTTTGGGTTCGGTTGAGTGAGTTTGCTACTTCATTTAATCCGGGCCGCCATCTCCCATCCAGGTTCGCCCTTGAAACACTTGGAACTTATCAAAAAGCTGCTCGCAACCAATATGTTGAAGAGTGCAAGCAACAATTGGATTTCAAGAAAAGCCTTTTAGCTAACTGAACTTGACTCGGGTATCCAACTTGGTGTCATGTACAAAAGATAGTGGTGTCGTATGCTTTTCCTTGCTTCCATATAGGCATTTCCGTGCCATGCTCCAAATCTTAAGTTGTGACTATGAATTAGTTAGGTATGATTATTGTGAAAAAGCAACTCTCTGATATTGACTACACCTTGAATTTATACTAAAAAGTATATGTTATGCTCAATGCAGTGGCCAGAGGTGCACCGCTGTCAAAGTCGTTCTCATAATGGAGTCAGTGGCTGATGCCGTGGTGCAGAAGGTCAATGCCAAGTTGGCAAAACTGAAAGTTGGCACACCTGAGGACAACTCTGATATCACCCCGGTTGTAACAGAATCGTCGGCCAATTTTATTGAGGGTTTAGTGATGGACGCAAAGGAGAAAGGAGCAACCTTTTGTCAGGAGTACAGGAGAGAAGGCAACCTTATCTGGCCGTTGCTGTTGGATCATGTCCGCCCTGACATGAGGATTGCGTGGGAAGAGCCTTTTGGCCCTGTCTTGCCTGTGATTAGGATCAACTCAGCTGAGGAAGGAATCCATCACTGCAACGCCAGCAATTTCGGGCTACAGGTTCCCTTCCCCTCCTCCCCCTAGAAGCAATCGATACCATCAATCTAGTTTTCTTCAACTCACTGTTTGAATTGTATACACCTATTTCAGGGATGTATTTTCACAAAAGACATCAATAAAGCAATCCTGATCAGTGATGCGATGGAGACTGGAACTGTGCAGATCAACTCCGCACCAGCTCGAGGACCCGACCACTTCCCCTTCCAGGTACTCGCTCTGAGAGGTTTATTTCCGCTCACTGTCAGTGCGGCTTATTTCCTTCATGTGTTTTCAGAATCTAATCCTAAGTTCTCACCTGATTTATTGTCAATTTTAATTTGAAATAATATATATATATATATATATATATTTGATTGTCGGAAAACGGTAAAATATAAACGGTAATTTTCGTCTTAAAACGGAAATTGTCGGAAACGATCGGTAAAGTCTAAAATCGTTTTCATTTTTGTTTCCACCAAATATTTCCACTTTTGTTTCCATTTTCTCGGTATTTCATTTCCAGCTACTACGGTCGGGAGAAGTCGAAAACGAGCCTCGGTTATCCGATAAATTTCGTTTTTGCTTTCATCCCTAATGATTGTGAAAAAACAACTCTCTGATATTGACTACACCTTGAATTTATACTAACAAGTATATGTTATGTTCAATGCAGTGGCCAGAGGTGCACCGCTGTAAAAGTCGTTCTCATAATGGAATCAGTGGCTGATGCCGTGGTACAGAAGGTCAATGCCAAGTTGGCAAAACTGAAAGTTGGCCCACCTGAGGACAACTCTGATATCACCCCGGTTGTAACAGAATCGTCGGCCAATTTTATTGAGGGTTTAGTGATGGACGCAAAGGAGAAAGGAGCAACCTTTTGTCAGGAGTACAGGAGAGAAGGCAACCTTATCTGGCCGTTGCTGTTGGATCATGTCCGCCCTGATATGAGGATTGCGTGGGAAGAGCCTTTTGGCCCTGTCTTGCCTGTGATTAGGATCAACTCAGCTGAGGAAGGAATCCATCACTGCAACGCCAGCAATTTCGGGCTACAGGTTCCCTTCCCCTCCTCCCCCTAGAAGCAATCGATACCATCAATCTAGTTTTCTTCAACTCACTGTTTGAATTGTATACACCTATTTCAGGGATGTATTTTCACAAAAGACATCAATAAAGCAATCCTGATCAGTGACGCGATGGAGACTGGAACTGTGCAGATCAACTCCGCACCGGCTCGAGGACCCGACCATTTCCCCTTTCAGGTACTCGCTCTGAGAGGTTTATTTCCAGTCACTGTTAGTGCGGCTTATTTCCTTCATGTGTTTTCAGAATCTAATCCTAAGTTCTCACCCGACTGCAGGGTCTGAAGGACAGTGGCATTGGATCCCAGGGGATTACTAACAGCATAAACATGATGACGAAGGTGAAGAGCACTGTCATAAACCTACCATCCCCATCCTACACGATGGGCTGAAATGATCCTATGTAGAGGGACAAATATGTTCAATAGCCTCATGAGCACGTTGTAGAGAATTAAAATGTTTCATAGCCACATGAGATTTGTAAGCTATTTACACTTCTGTTCTGCCTGTACTAGATCTTTTGCAGTGAAGAATAAATTGCTTTGAAATTATCTCTCTTTTTTGTGCGAAGTTGAAATTATATCTCTTGATGCATTTAATTTCTTGTTTTGACCATAAACAGCAAAGATGACTTCACCATTGTACGAGATAAACAGTAATTCAAGGTCAACTAAAAAAGAGGAGTTTTATTGTGCATGCAAATGAAACTGACAAAACTTATAGCCTGATAATAGCAAATAAAACACCAGTAGAATTGCAAAGTAGGACACTAGACTTGGGAACATCAGATCAGACTGATCCAGTGGAGGTACAAGCAAAAGTATTAAATTGCTAAATCGCAGCAATATGAGTGCATATCTTTTGAATGATATACAAATGTATTGGACCATACATATGTGTTGCAGAATAATACTCCTATAGCATGCTGTGAAGTAGACAATTAGTATTATTTTTGACAGCCTTTTTGAAGCCGTCTACCACAATGGGGACACTAATTTTGAATAAAAAATTCGGGATGTAACTGTTAGGAATTGTCCTCTCTCTAAGTCATTGTAATTTTGATTGTTTGCCACCGCCAACACTACTCTCAACTAGTCAACAGCAATCATGCGTAATCTGGCATGAACTTCCTAAGGAATTTGATAGGTCCAGATTCCTTTGGTGCGAGCTCATCAAATGGAACGTAGTATCTCTCCTTGTCGTACACATGGCATCTAGTTAATATTGTCTTCATCAATCGCCAATTCCAGTTAGCTTCATTGACATACTGCAAAATAAAAGGTAACCAGAGACCAAAAATGAGGCCTGTTTGTAAAGAATCAGAGAAAGGAATAAAAATATGAGAAATTTAAAACACCTTGCCCCAGTTCTGTTTGATGGAGTCATAGGCAGCACGAAGGTTATAACTTGGAATTCTTGGTGAAATATGGTGTGGGACATGCACATTTATGTCATGGCAAAGAATCTCAATCCTGTAAAAGTCCATATGTCAGATAAAACCCAATGTCAGGAAGCAATATGAGATTGACTAGGTTAGCAAATAGCAACACTCGGTTCAGTGATGTTTGTTGAAGTAAAACATGGCGGCTCACATGTATGGCTATTTTAGCAAATCGTGCAAAACTGGGCATGATGTGCAGTATAGCAAATCACATGTTGACGAAGTTTCTTAGATTTTCATTTTTCTTTTACACGAATGATTTGCATCACTTTGTTGGCAATATTTTCAAGCTTCAATGTAGTATTAACTTACTGTGCAATAATGAATGGTGACCCTTTTTAAGTTACTGACATTCTTATTCCCAATATTAATTTACTGTGCAATAATGAATGGTGACCCTTTTTAAGTTACTAACATTCTTATTCCCAAAGTAGTCATCTATGTCCAGTAGATAAAATTTATTCTTAGTGTGAACGCAATATAATTACATAATTAAAAAAAATCATACCATCGAGGATAGTTGCAGTGAACTGTGCCATTTAATTGAGCCTGTGCAGCATTCCACTCTTCTGATGATTTGAATGGTATATGAGGAGCCGTGTGATGTACCATTGTAAAAGTACTCATCTGAATAGAACCATGAGATAGATAAGTAAAAGATCTACTTTCGGCATACAAGGTATTAGGTAATGCAGATATTCTACTGCTTTGAACAAAAAAATAAACTCCTTTTTAGCTATGCATATCTTGCTCTTAGCTGATTTAATCCATATTAGTCTGTGAATCCAATATATATTCTGATAATTTTGATCGAACCATGGGTTTCCAAGAAATCATGAATCGAAATTTTCCAGGAAACTCATGGGGATAGGAACCAATATTTTACTAGTTTCTGGATAGAAGTTTTAAAAATTAAAAAAATATGTATATCCGATGACACAGTCGTCCTGTGTGTTGAGAAGAAACAAAAACAAATAATTCCATGTTGATCTCAATATCAAAAGGAATTACTATGAATGCTGGGATACAAAAGCTTTCCTACAGTATCTTCATTAGCTTCTAAACCTTCGGCAAATTCTTTGGTTTGAGCTGCAAAAAGTACTTAGCTTTCTAGACTACATGACATACTCCATGAATCAGGATCAATAGTATTGGAGTGTTAGTCGTCAAATGGACGTGGCGTCTTTACATAAATTTAGAAGTCCATGAACATGACAAAATTACCAGGGACTTGAGACCGATATGATGGTGATAAGAAAAAGGAAACGTTACCCAAAAATGATAAACCATCCATGGCATGAACCAGAACTTGAACCATCCAGCTAGTCCAGATTTGAGAATGATCAGTGGCCATCCAATCGCCATGAATGCAAACACACATGCTAAGCTTATTTTAACCCTTGGAACTTCATTTGGTCTGAACCTTTTCAGATCAAAGTGCCAAATCAGCCTGACAGAAAGGTGAGAAAAAAAAGGGTAAAGAATTAGTATTGTCCAGACCAGTTGATAAGAAATGCTTGAACAAAATTATGGGCCTCTAATACTAAAGTAGTTGAAAAGGTATACCAGTGAGCAATAGACATCCATGGCCTAATAGGGCCATAGCCAAAAATAATTGCCTTCCTCAGAAAAGGAGATGTTTCGATTTCCTTTTGCCAAACAGGTTGCCATGCTGTATCTTCGATCAACCTGTAGATTATGCAAAAGTAAATATTACAAATGACTAAATTGGATCTGATTGGAAATATGCAACGCTTTCAGGTTACTATATGGCTCATCCATATTGCAGAGACGATACAAATATTAAACACTTGCGTAATGTGGTGATATATAGAAGTTTTGTAGCACGTATGTTGTCTGTGCATGGTGAGTATTAAAGAACAAGTGATATGCTAGAGATGGAATAAATGCTATCTATGGAGTTGCTCATTTGACGTTTCATAGAAACAATAATAAAAGTATAAAACTAACTATGATGCAGAATGATGTGCAAGAAAGAAAACAATATGGTGAGTTCTAGTTACAATGCAGTGCATAAAGGCAACACTTCTAAAAGCAATTCAGTACACCATTGATTAATTCACAAGGAGGTATCTGCCTACATGTTTGTCTTGGCATGATGTCGGTCATGCTTAAATCTCCAGGGTTCATAAGGATATATCAATGGCATGAAAGCTAAAGTTCCAACAATATCTTCCACCAGCTTATTCCTTGAAAATGATTTGTGGGCACAATCATGACCTATAACAAAAAACTTTACAAAAAGCATCGAATTAGAATGTGAAGAAACAACAAAGATAAAATTAAAGACATGCATATCAAACTTAGAGAGCAAGGGGGAGAGCTAACCCCAGTCACTGCTGTGCCAGTCCATGCCCAGGCCAAGGGAAGAAGATACCATGGAGATTTTGCAATAAAAAATAGACCCATTGCATATGAAGTGACTGATATTAATACTGATGTCCACGCTTTTACATCGTTGATTTCAAATACCTAGCATGAGCAAAGTTTTATGTAAGAATGTGTGCACATGAAGCATCAAATGCATGCTAGTGTTGGCAGTTGGTACCTCTTTAGGTAGAGTATCCATGACATCTTTAAGAGTAATATCATCCGGTAGGTGTTCTCCAATTTGTGAGAATCCATAATCTTCAGACATTTGTTTTCTTTTTTCTTCATCATCTAATATTGGCGGAGCGACAGGCAGCACTGCTGCTTGCAAGCGTCCACTTTTCTTTGATGATAAAAATTGCTGATAACCTTTTCTATTATATACTTCTGTCCCCGCAAAGTAATTACCTGGTCGAACATAAGAATGTCACATCGGTCACCTCATTTAGATAAACTCCAATGAGCCAAGCAATTAGCAGTTATCTTCTTTTATGTTAAATTTACCGGCTTCAGATTTAGTATTTCATCATGTCAACGTAATTTATGCTCTGGATGCATTATCACATTCAAATATATGAATGCATTTTTTTAGCAAACACGCAGGACTGCGTGTCTTTGTATTAAGGAGAATAATCGGGTCTGTTTACAGCGTCTTTACTCTCTGGAGTCTGGATGCATTATCACATTCAAATATACGAATGTACACTAGCAAAGCCTACAGTTCTCATCCAATTGCAAACTATGGCAGTCATGAACCGTTATTACAAGACATTGTCATTCCTCCTCCATATCCATAATTAACTCATTGCAGGCAACCAAAATGGCGATATCCGAACGGACAGGCAACTAGCAGCCTGTTGAGAAGAAGGGTACCTGCCGCAGCTCCAGCGACTGTTCTCCGCGACAGCAAGCTCTTGACCGGCACCTGAACAGCAGCAATTAACGCAGGTTAAGCACTCCACAGGTGTTAGAGCGAACATTTGGCGGGCATTGCAGCCGGGGACAAGCACTCGTACCGAACGTCGTGGCCTAAAGAAGGGCAGCTGCAGCACCAGGCCGGTGGATAAGCCGCTCGCCGTCGCCATCCCCTCTCCTGGCGACGATGAGCGCAGCGAGAGGGGGAAGTGGCGGTGGCGAGTGTTTGGGTGGACGGGGTGGGGTTCTGCGGGTGGCTTTGTGAGCCTCTGATGAAGAGAGGCTGAGGCGACCGCGCGCGAGCCCCGGGCCGCAGCAGCGACGGATGGGATTGTGGTGAATTGGTCGGCACGAGCCAGCTGCGCCGCGGCGGCTGCGTCCAAATTTGTGGACGGGAGCCGCCGCGCCGGCCGGCACGCACCGCCGGGAGGA
>LAPY01000271.1:226816-239348 GCA_000970635.1 Eragrostis tef
GCTCCCCCCGGCCCCGTCCCGTCTTCTCGGCAGTGGTGTGGTGCGGCGCGACGCCAGCACCCCGGGGCCCCGCGCGCGCGACGGGCGATCGATGACGAAGCTGGCCGGCGCGCGTGAAAAGGCGTGCACGAGCATGGCGCGCGTCACCGTCCCAGCCCAACCCAACCCAGCGCGCCCGGGTGCGGTCGTTGCTGCTCCGCTCGACTGCCATTGCCGTGTCGACGCGACGCGCGCCTCCGTCACTCCGGCCAACCCCCGCACCCCACACGATCGACACGCATCGGGCGCGACACGTACTGCAGTCGCACGGTTGAAGCGACTGTTTCCGAGCGTCGCACTGGTCGGGCACTGACCCAGTCCTGGTCCTGGTGGGTGTGAACTACTACGGTACTACAGTAGACCGAGCCGCACAACCACTAGTAGAACTGACTGACACTGAGGTATGCAGGCAGCAGCTGCGTGCGGGCTTCCTTCACTTACCCCTTCTGGGTGTTTACCACAAGACCGAACTACTAGTTTTTTGTTCCTCCCCGGCGTCCGTCCGTCGGCGGCGCTCAGGTCCAACCGTGGCGCGCGCGTGCGCGACTTTGACGCTCGCTGTTGATCCCACTCATGTTCACGCACGTTCCGGTAACGAATGTCTTCGTTCTTTTTCTAGGAGCAGTAGAAAATCTGGAACCGGGCGAAACAACACGGACGCTCCCTCGCTTTATCTGGAAAGACGGGAACCCGTCAAAGCATAGTCTTGCTACTACTATATATACTACTGTACAAATTTGGACCAGGAGATCGAGCATGCATGCGTCTACTATTTCTGTTTTCCGGAAAGCGAGGACGCGTCTAGTCGCAAAGTGCGCGATCAGTTACGGGGAGCATGCATGGGCTTGGTCGGGCTGATCGGCTTGGAAGGCAGACCAACGGTTCCACGACGCTGTCCGTGGCTAGCATTGCTTTTGTGCAACGCCGCCGACTGCAGCAGTACCAACGCAGTTTTCTTCTGCGGTTGGTGTGGATGTTTACCGGCCGGTTCATCATCAGGTCCAAGTTTTACCGCGTCGCCAGTCAGCTGATGGACCAATCCAAAGTTACTTAGCGCGCAATCGAAAGTGGGTTACCGCCGTCAATCAAGCAGGCGGCCATCTAGAAAGACCGGTGCACGTTATCAAGTCTGGAACCACCTCGAAACATGTCATGCTCAACGCAGTGGCCGTCCGGCGTACGTTCTCTTCCTTTTTCCGTCCAACAACGCCAAGCACCAATCGGGTAGCACCAAACGAACAATTTTACCATGATAGTATACACAATGCGTACTACAGCACCGATGATGACGCGGTTGCTTGCTGGTCACTTCGTTTCATCGATCTCATTGAAAAGTGGGTAACCCAACCAGCCAGCTTGTACCGTTTCGCCCATGAACGACTTTTCCTTATCCACCTAGCAGGGGCAGCGGCAGGTCGGCGGCGTCTCTGATCCGGCCGCCTTGGAAGACGAACGGTCCACGACGACACTGGCGCACGACGTACGACGAGGCCGGCAAGAAAGATCGTCAGTCACAAGGCTGCTAGCTAGCTCGATCCTGGCTCCGTTGATGCCGACTAGCTTAGCTAGTCAGTCACAAGGTTCAGCAAACGTGATTGGAGCGGCGACACACGTGTTCCGGTAATATAGTTTGTAGTTCACGCACGGAACGGGAGCTCTCGACAAAGATCGTAGCTGATTTTTTTTTCTCTGAACTACTTCTACGCTATAGATAGACGCTATCCAATTATTGAGCGAGGGTCGCAGTCATGCGTGCGTGCTTACTCAAATCGGGAATGGTCACATCAGTACATACAGCATTGCTAATGAAAACCAATCGTCTGTTGTAGTGTAGTAGCTGAGAAGAAGGGAATACGGGCCTATTTCAGCAGTGCTTCAACTACCACCTATGCGCACTTCCAGCCATTTCATGGATTCGCGACGTACAGAGCAATCAACCGAGACCAAAGTCACGGGACAAGCAGCTACGCATCGTCAGTAATCCACTATAACCTGCAACGGGCAGCACCGCCAGTGCAATCCAAACGGTGATGTGGCCCAATGGTGCTCATACACTGCTGCATATCTACAGCACACCCGATCCGATCCAATCCAGCTTTCTTCCACTCCGGCACTGGGCTTAAAGTGGCATGACTAGTGGCATTGTCTTGTAGGTGTTAGAAGATACTGCCATCATCGCTTTTGTTCCGGTCCACTGCTCATTCCCATTCAGTTATTTGGACGTTGTCTGCATCTTGAGAAAAGTATACAAATCATGCAGCATGGACCAGTTGAGACGTGTGAGGTGTTCAGTGCACATTTGGCCGTGTTACTTTTTTGGTGCATGTCTAGCACGAACTAAAGGAATGTTGCATGTTCTTGAGAGATGGAGTATGGTTTGTTGAGCAGGGTAGGACATTCTAGGCCTTTCCCAGGCTAGAAAATATCATGGAAGAGTGGATTCGGCACAATTCCAGGGCGTTTCTCTGTCGGCATTCACCCACCAATTCACGGCAAAGGATCTCATTGACCTGAGATGCAGACATTTTGTAATACATTATTCATACATGCTCATTATTAGCGTTCTCCTTGCTCATTACGGCACCTGATTTGCTTCATGTTTACACACCTTCCAGTTGCCTGTGTTGCTAAATTTATACCCACCAGAAATATGCTACATATGATGAAACACCTGCATATATCTGGTACACATTCCAGTAGCGTAGTCATGTCTCATAAACTTCAGCCGCTCCAAATTAAAGCTGTGACGGCACTGTTAAAGAAGCCTGTAGCCATTTTGCACAATGATGAAACTGCAAACTGAAACTTCCTCCTACCTACTTCTCCACATTAAAGTTAGCTTATAGGAATAGGAAAGCCAACTTAACTGTTCCAAATTATTGAAGCTGGCGTGGTTGTTTCCCAAAGAAGATTGAAGCCATTTTTGCACCATGGCGGACCTGGCTTGATTCATGGGCATTCAGCTGAATGCCCAAATATTTGTGCAAACAATGAAATACATGTGTGTGTATTTAGCTTGTATATATATGTGCAACCAATTTGCATCATAATCGCATCTCTTTGAGTGTAAAACGTAGATAATCAAGACTAATATCATATATTTTATCTTTGTTTTTGAAAAAATTCCCATCTATGAAATTTTTGCCATTGAAAATCTTTCGCTACCTTGCATGTTTGAATGCCCAGATGCTAAGCTCTGGGTCCGCCACCATGAAACTAAAAGCAGAAACTCACTCGTATCAACTTCTCCAAAGCTGGCTTATTATCTCGAGTCCTATAGTCAGTTACATAATAGTCTCGCCTTCTGGTATTTGCAGCAGTGTAACGATTTGCCAAATTTCATGTTCGAGGATACATATATCGATCGCTCTTTGGAGGGTAGTCCTCATTCTGTCACACCCCATCAGATACATATTCTCTTCTCTTCCTGTTGTGGCCAGGTGGTTGTGGCAGAGGAAAGGCAGCCCGAGCCGTGTTATCCAAGTGATGCACTATGCAGTGACCATCGCATCGGCACAGGGTAGGAGAGCGTCGTGAACTAGGCTTTGCGTAACTCGGTTCAGTGCACGTTGCCCACTGTTCAGACTTCAGAGCAGTGAACACCTACCTACCACAGAAATATCACCCCGGTTCCTGCTGTCCATTTTGTACAGATCGGATGATCATAGCCCTCTGATAATGTGTATATTATACTTGTGTTTTTGCGGGCTGCAGACGAGGTGACACGATGACAGGCACGGTTTAGTGCTTCCTGTCCCTTTGGTGTTAGGCTTTGTCGGGAATTAAAGCATGATGGCAACGGTGGTGAGAGCAGTAACCACCACGGCTAGGAAAAAGGAAATCCAGAAAGCGCCGTCACGAAAGGCAGGCGCGACCGTGTGTGTGTTGATAATGCCGTCAATCGCTTTCGTTGAGATGGCTTTTCCTGTGCTAACCACCCTCATGTCGCGCCAGTCGCCACCACCCTGTGGATGAGTACAGAAATCGGATGCGCCGGCGATGACCGTGTGCGGCGGCCGAAAGATTTGTGTTTGTGATTTGGGCCGCTTTTTAGGGGTGCGCAGTGTGCGGCCCGCCAGCACTCTGCTGCAGGCTGCAGCCTGCAGCACAACACGGTCAATTTTCAGTCGCTCCCTTCCCTCAGCTGAGTGGGCTGGTAGGATGGAGGCAACATGCGCTGTCAATCTATCTTGCAGGACCTTGTATGGGCCCAGGTCAGAAAAAAGGAACCTTGTATGGGCTTCTTTTCGGTCGGGGAGCCAGCCTGTGAGAATTTGACTTGCTTTCGTACGTGGCCCATGTTGCCTATTCAAGTCATCCATTCAGAGGCAACATTATTAACAAGTCATTTTCAGCATGTGAAGTAAGAGGATAATAGACCCGAAAGAAATTTCAGGCTGTGGTCACTCTGAAAATGCTGAATTTTTCCAAAAAGACCTTGCTTACAAATGTGAAGTAAGAGACCCAACTTTTCTAAAGATATCAGGGTCGCAAGATGAGGCTTTTTTAGGGCAACACAAGAGCTTTCATTCATTCAACGAGAGAGGATTACAATCCTTTTCTGCTACTAGTACCTCCTTAAGCCACTGAGGCAGGTGAACAGACTAGGAGCACACACGCTCATGCTGGGTAGGATTTTTATCACAACAGTGTGCAATAAAGTTTGCCTCCCTCCTAACAAACTTAACTGAAAAAAAGGGAAAAAGGCCTGCCAAGCTCTTGGATCTCATTCCATAAAACTATTGACTTGTCCACTGTAGACGCATTGAGAGATTCTACACGTCAAGCTCTTGGATCTCTTTTTTTTTTGTCGACTTTCAAAAAAAAAGTCTTGTTTAAAAGAAAAGGGCTGTTATGGCTCTGGAAATGCTGAAATTCTTTTGGTTTATCCAATTAGGTCAAGTGGTGCTTTAAGTAGTTTAACACATTGGTAGAGGGTGACAATAATTCCACCTAGCTGCATTATCGTTCATCATCATCGATCCATGCATAAAGCTTCAGTTATCCTTTGGAATGACCATGTTATTTTTCCTTCTCCGGTGATCAGCAGACCTGTCAAGGAAAAAACACTTAAAAACTTCATGTTTGCAGCCACTGTCAGTCTCACAAGCTGCGCGCATATCGGGACTCCACATCTGTTCACATCCATTTGACCACGCGCGGCGCCAATGATAGTCTGACTTTCTCATCTCATCCGTCCGGCTGCTTACACCGTCCCTCCGTTCAACGCTAATCAAGGAAGGTGAGTGATGAATCATCTTGTTCATACCCATCTTCTTCTCTTTGACCATCTCTCGGCGTCCTTTCCGGCGACTATAAACATCCAACGCAACTGAATTGCCTGGCCTGCAAAGCCGCACGTCCTCTCTCCCTCTCAAGAAAAAAAAAGAAAAGAAAAACAGCAACAGCAATGTCTGCGCGCGCCCTTCAAACGTTGCTGCTCCTCTGCAACGCGGCCGTGCTGCTGCAGCTCCTGTCGCCCTGCGCAGGGCTTCGCCTCTATTGACTTGTCCACTGTAGACGCATTGAGAGATTCTACACGTCAAGCTCTTGGATCTCTTTTTTTTTTGTCGACTTTCAAAAAAAAAGTCTTGTTTAAAAGAAAAGGGCTGTTATGGCTCTGGAAATGCTGAAATTCTTTTGGTTTATCCAATTAGGTCAAGTGGTGCTTTAAGTAGTTTAACACATTGGTAGAGGGTGACAATAATTCCACCTAGCTGCATTATCGTTCATCATCATCGATCCATGCATAAAGCTTCAGTTATCCTTTGGAATGACCATGTTATTTTTCCTTCTCCGGTGATCAGCAGACCTGTCAAGGAAAAAACACTTAAAAACTTCATGTTTGCAGCCACTGTCAGTCTCACAAGCTGCGCGCATATCGGGACTCCACATCTGTTCACATCCATTTGACCACGCGCGGCGCCAATGATAGTCTGACTTTCTCATCTCATCCGTCCGGCTGCTTACACCGTCCCTCCGTTCAACGCTAATCAAGGAAGGTGAGTGATGAATCATCTTGTTCATACCCATCTTCTTCTCTTTGACCATCTCTCGGCGTCCTTTCCGGCGACTATAAACATCCAACGCAACTGAATTGCCTGGCCTGCAAAGCCGCACGTCCTCTCTCCCTCTCAAGAAAAAAAAAGAAAAGAAAAACAGCAACAGCAATGTCTGCGCGCGCCCTTCAAACGTTGCTGCTCCTCTGCAACGCGGCCGTGCTGCTGCAGCTCCTGTCGCCCTGCGCCGGGCTCAGCCTCGACACAGTGCGAGACTTCCTGACGCGGGAGGAGGACACCATTATCTTCAGCCTCATCGAGAGGGCCAGGTACCCGCTCAACCAGCCGGCCTACGACCCTGCCTACCTCGGCGCCGGCCACCGTCTCAACGCCTCGTATGCGGAGCTCTTCGTCCGCGAGTCTGAGGCTGTCCAATCCAAGGTGCAGTATCTCATTCACTACTGAGTCCTGACCTGTAGGAGTATTGCGCGTGTTCTTGCTTGAGCTTGGAATGGAAGTGGAACCGAGTTCGGAGTATTGAGCTCGTTTCTTTTACGATATTTTTTCATCCTTATTTTTCGCTGGCATTGTCAATTACTGAGGCCGTGCTCGATTAAATAATTTTTTGAGCGAGTTGAGCTTGATCACGACGTGCTGACTTGAGCTTATTAAAATCATGGTCAAAACTTGATGGCTCTGGGGAAGGTGTTGACTGAAGCTAACTAACTTATTACTGCTAACTAACTCTTTCTGTTTGATGACCTTTTTTGCTGAATAATTTGTCACGGGGTAGAAAGAAGAAATTATAAGTGTAATTGGCCAAAAAATCCTTTGTTCACATTGAGGAAGGTATGTTATCTTCGCAAAATAAAGAGAGAGAGAGAGAGAGAGAGAGAGAGAGAGAGAGGAAGGTGTAGTAAACGTAATGAAATGTGGACTGGTAGATCGTAATGTCATAAAGCATACTCCCTCTGCTCTGAAATTCTTTTCGTTTCAGACAAAGGTCATGAGCTAGAAATGAACTACTCTCTTATGTCTGAACGTCAAGATTAAAAATATATATTGGGAATATGTTTAGTTCTGACGTTAACGCTGTACAGCACTTGAGAGTAAGCAACAGATATTGCGTGCATTGCGATCAAAGACTTGAAGTTCGTGTTGATTGGGCTTCACTTAGTAATAAGACTTGCTGTTGGATTTTTTCATAGGCAGGGAGGTACCAAAGCCTACAAGAGATTCCGTTCTTCGCTTACAGAGTTCCATTCACTCTGGCACCTCCATACAACTTCACAAGTGTAAGCATGCTGCATGCATCCAGCTGCCATTGCTGAACGATCAATCGCGAATAACTGTCTCTAAATTGTAGTAAACTCGTATTCTTGATGTTATAATTCCAGGAGCTATATTCCGCTGCCGCATTTGTTAACGTGAATGACGCCATATGGAACATATACTTCGACAATCTGCTCCCTCTGCTGGCCAAGAATGGCGATAATGGCAACTATGCTGTGACTGTTGATTCAGACCTTGCATGTCTGCAGGTAAACAAGCAATATTCCCCCCGCGAGTTCATCATAGGTGCTCAATTCGTTGCATGCCATGAGTTTACACTGAAATAGCATCGTTTTGCAGGCGCTCTCACGAAGGATCAACTATGGCAGGTTTGTTGCAGAAGTGAAGTACAGAGGTGACCAGCAGACCTATACCACTTTAATTCAGTCCAAGGTACTCCAAAATTTTAACATATATAGTTGCTACTATTGTTCTATCCTGATAATGTGATTACCATTATGATATTTAGAGGAGTAAGCTAGGTGTATCTGGAATTTTCTTCTTGCAGGACAAAGATGCTCTGATGAAATTGTTGACATCTGAAGCACAGGAAGATGTGGTAAAGGGAAGGGTAGAGAAGAAGGCTGTGGTATTTGGGCAAAGTATAGCATCAGGTGGACCAACTGAAATTGGTGTGAACAACAGCAGTCAGCCAACCTTCAAAGTTGATCCTTCAGTTGTTTATCAACTGTACGACCAATGGGTGATCCCGTTGACCAAACAAGTGGAGATCGAATACCTTCTCCATCGTCTTGATTGATACCACGTGTGTATTTAGCTAACCTATTTGCAAAAGTTGTGGTCTATTGCTAATACACAAAAGCATACACAAATGAGAAACATATAGCAAGTCTGCAGTATCTTACAGTTCATGGTTTGTGCAAGTTGTGGTTCCTAATTCCTATTATACCTGAACAAGCATTGGTTTGCATCAGCAACTACAGTCCATCCAATATTGCCAAAAGGATATGAACCGAATGCTATTAGACAAAAGGGTAATTATTCATTGCATTGCATTCCCACATAGGAAAACTTTGCAAAAGGGCAAGTTCAAGCTGCTTTCCCATGAACTACTAACAGTTGTCACCACAGCAACATTAAGCCTGTACTACAACAGGCAACATTAAGCCACAAAAGAATCGGATCCCCGCAGTTAGGTCACAAATGTCAGGAGATCAGAAAGGCCGGACGAAATGAAAATTGCTTTCATCCTTAAGTTCTTAATTGCAACATCAACTCTAGCAAGTCGCAACTGCATCTCAATCAGTTAGTTCTATGCACTAAGTACTGCAACCGCTTGCTATTTCTTCCCACCAAGTAAGTTCTGCTGGTGCCTTCTGCCTCGGAGGTGGCAATCCAAGTCAAACTCAGATGTACAGTTAGCCTTGCAGATGCTACAGTTCCACCTTGATGCAAGTCTCTGGTTCTTGTCAACAAGCTGTGGTACTTTGTTTTCATACGACTTTGCTTCCTGTAACCCTCTGTTTCCTTCACTTTCTTTGTTTTCTCGGCATAAAGCTTCTATGTTCTCTAGGTGCCTCCTGCCATTCAGATGATTCTTCAGGTCCAACTCACCTGA
This sequence comes from Eragrostis tef, assembly GCA_000970635.1. Classification (NCBI taxonomy): domain Eukaryota; kingdom Viridiplantae; phylum Streptophyta; class Magnoliopsida; order Poales; family Poaceae; genus Eragrostis; species Eragrostis tef. The sequence continues at coordinate 235,766 of LAPY01000271.1, forward strand.
ACACTTGACTTGGCAAATGCTGCAGTTCAATGGATGGTGCTGCATGTCATGGTGGGACTCTGCTGTTGCTATCTTCATCAGCCCAGCCATTCCCTTTGTCGGTTCCAATTCTGCAACATTTGACAAGTGTCGTTGGCCAGCACAGTGATCCTTGAAACAGAGTTCACTGGATGTATTCACGTGGCAAATAGCACAAACCCACTGCTCATATGATCTTTTTTTGTTTGGTGCTGAAGATTTAGTTGCCCTTTTCCTCTTTACCCCAGAGAATGTCTTTTTAGACTGCCTAGTCTGCTTAACAATCAAGAAGTTTCGGTAATAGGTGTTATAAAAATATTTTCAGTTAGCATAGGACAATGGAAACATGGAGGAAAAGATTGTTACATTTTCAACAAAAAAAAATAATTGTAGCCACAAATATTAACACCTTTATTGGGCACTAGATATAATATAATAAATTTCAGTGCAATATAGGATACACATCGCTTCTACTTTTAGTTATCCTCATTTGGACCAAAATCTCTAAATCTAGAATAGCATATTGCACGGCACAATCATATGGACTGTCTGAATTCTGAAATTCACTGATGCAAGATGAAACAACGAATCTCAAAACAAAAAAGGTAGTGACTTTGGGTCATTCTTCACTCTGTATCCGGAATCATGTTCGATGGAGCAAATCATCAACAAGCACAACGTGTGAATCAATAAAAACTGCAGTAGCAGTGGTATCACACAATGTATAGTGTGGTCATAGCAATGTTTTCCTAGACGGTAAACGGTAGACAGTCAGTCGGCCACCGTTTAGCATTTAAATCTGCTTAAACAGCCGTTTAAACGGGTTTAAATGGGCTAAACAGTCGTTTAAGCATAGACGGTGGCCACCCGTTTAGCGTTTAGATGTTGTTTAAACAGAGTTTAATTCTATTTAGGAAAACAAGGGGTCATAGTCCATGATGAAGGACCGCACTAGGCACTTAACCATGATATTCGTGCTAAGCTGACATGATATTTTTGTTAGTCTCAGGGCCAAAGTAAACAAAAAAAACAATTCTTTTATTCTTTTTCGTAAGCAGGCTAATGTACAGCAGAATGTATCTGAGGGAAATACCACAGTGACTTAACAAAACTTCATGACTATGATGGCATCAATCATTAAAATTCAATAATCTAGAATCCATTATAATGCTAGAACAAAAGATGAAACAGGTCATTGTTCTAATAGGTAAATGCATGATACAACATATGATTCATAAAGGCCATCTAATGAAATTTAATTAGATGATAAATGCGTACCACAGATCACCGGCGTGCTTAGTGTCTAGTCATATAATAGGTGCGTGAAATGTTCAATTTCATAGGAAGATCAATTCAAACATGTTCACAGAGATTCAAAATGGATTCAGCAAAAGAATGCTTGAAAATCAAACCTAAACTGACAAGAACAAAGGTAATGTTTGAGTGACATGGGGAATGGCAACATGCTACCCAATTTTCAGATAATCTACAGTAGATTTTGCTTTGCGAAAGGACAGCATTTGCAGCATAGTGGATGTAAAGAACTTTCCAACATGGCACAAGACAACATTTTCAGATTTCCAACACATACATGCAACAATCAGAACAGAGGAAATCCAAGAGGAAGATAAGCTCACCAAAATCAAGGACGCATCATTCTCATCTCTGGGTCTACGCCAAGGAGGCTGATACCATTCTTCGATCCGCTCCTTAGCAGGCCGCCGCCTGAGCGTTAATGCTCCTCTACGTGTCAACAAGGCCTTGTCTAAGCCAAGTTCTGGCGACCGGGGAGCGTTATGAAGCTGGACGTCTTGCTGCACAGGGGATGTGTCAGTGTCGTCGTGGGGCAAGGTGGTCAGTTGGAGGTCGGCACGGACGCCCAGGGGACAAGCATTCTCCAATCTGAGCTCGTGTAGGATCTCAGCCCCCAACTCTCGTTGCCCGGCCAGTTCAGCCACGATGAGTTCCTGGCGAATGCTCTCCTTCAGGAGCTCCCGGCGGAGCGCGTCCACCGTCATCTGAGCTGCAATCACAAAGCCACGGCTATTAGTCTCCAACGCACCGCGTATTGCTATGATTACCAAATCTTTACAGCAAGTTGGTAAAAGGAGCTCGATTTTGCCAGTTTGTAGAACAAAGCACTGAAATCCACCCGTTCCCAAACCCTAAACGAAGCAAGAGAAGGAATCGCAACTATCCAGAGAAGATAAACCAGTAACTTTACCATGACGAGGAGAATGGTCGGGGAGGCGGTAATCGTCGTCGGCGCGGGTCGTCTCGGGGGCTCGGCCGGAGAACTCCATGGCGGTGGGTTAAGGTTTTGGGGCTAGTGGGGTGGCGACTGCGGGGCCAGGATCCTTCGATTCCTTTCCCCTGCGGTCTGGTCAATTTGGGGGATCCCGAGTTTTGGACGGGCCAGGAGGGGAGCTTCGTACGGGCCAAAAGTTTACACGGCACAAAAATGTGTTTGAAAGGTTCATAACAAATAAATTGATGGTCATTTGAAATCATACAAATTTACATGTAACTAACTAAAATACGGAAAAATAAAATACAAGATTGTTATTCATCCGGTTGCCAAGAGCCACTTAATTTCTCTTTTTTAAAAAGACATCTTGCACAAAAATTACTTGTATCTTAGAGTTTGTATAATAATAGGAGATAGCAATACACCTCATACTATATTTTAACGCTAGCGCAAGCTCCAAAGATGGGCCTCACTCGTTTGGGCGAACGCTGCCTGGGCTGCAGTTTGGTTCCGGAGCATACCCACCCATGAGCTTTACGCGATCAGCCGGGGCAGTGGTCGGTGAAAGGGAAACCAATTTATCTGCCCATCGTTGATATTCATCCTTTCTCTGTTTGTTTGGTTCTCAGTTACTTGTGGTGAATCGGCATTACTCCTTGCAATGAATCTGTAACCTTGTCGCGCTCTGCCTGCTTTTAGCACAAAAGAAGGCACAGTTTTATGCAACTCTATTAATTTCTCCTGAGCAATGCGCGTGGAAAGACACTGAACGCCAGAGTAAGGAAGCACAAAACAGCATTGTTCCCATCTAGCTGCAGATGCATGTACACTGACTGAGTACATCCTCAAAACTCGAAACTGAACATCAAGCACCCGGTACAAAAACACCAAGCAGTAGTAATAGTAGTTCATCGATCACAACTGATCAGACCGCGCGCGACCCGATCACTCCCCGTAGAATACCTTCTCGAAGCACTGCAGGTACTCCGGCTCGAGCGCGAAGAGCACGGCGATGCCGTCGTCCTTGCTGGCCCGCTGCGTGACGTAGGCCGTTCCGCTGCCGAACATCTGCGCCGGCGCGACGAACCGCGGGGTGCCCCACCCGAAGTCGGCGTCGTACATGGGCATCCCGAGCCAGCTGACGACCCAGAGGTCGGACTCGGGCATCATCTGCCCGCGCGCCGCCTGGCTGCCCTTCTCCGACTCCACCTCCAGGTAGTCCACCACGGAGCGCACGTACGCGTCGTCCACGCGGTCCACGGCGTCCTTGATCGCCTGCGCCGCGAACCCCAGCGGCCGGGCCAGCACGTCCTCGAC
>LAPY01000271.1:241141-254782 GCA_000970635.1 Eragrostis tef
GCGGGCAGCGCGCGCGGAGGAGGGTCCGGTCGTGGAACGGCGGCGGGCCGCACGCCTCGGCGACGTCGAGGCCGCGGGACAGGCCCGTCCAGGTCTGGATGAAGTGGAACGCGCCCATGCCGTCCATGGTCACGTGGTGGATGCCCGTGCCCAGCACCACGCCGCCGCACTTGAGGAACGTCACCTGCACGAACGCGCACGTCCAAGATGGTAAGTCACACGTTTTACTGCACTTTTTTGCAGATAAAAGTCAGCTCAGCTCAGTGTATCACATTTTCGACTTCCTAATTAGAAGACAACAATATCTCGTTGTCGATGTCAGCGTATCGCGCGTCCATCATCATACACAAACAGATTGTCCAAACAAATCGCGTGGTCAAGTGAGGAGCAAAGTCCACGGTGACAACAATATATGGTGATGGCATGAAGATTTGATTGTTCTATAATTTTTTTAGAAAAGGTCATTGTTGTATAATGCTATAGTTGCAGAATAAACTGGTTGATATACATAGCACGCTCTCAGAATTGTTACGCTGGACCTTATCGCTTCACAAGTCAAAACAAATAGTATTTGATGCCTAATCCAAGTTGCCAAATGGATGTCATTACAGCGGCGGCCGCCGTGTTCTAGCCCACGATTAGCACACACCTTACAGGGACGGGATAAACACGGTGTCACGACCAGTCATTGTCGCATGCCATTGATCCATCACATTAAAAATGTTATCAGCAGTATGTCTTGTCTGATGCCCGGCCGGCCGGCTGAACTTCGCACGCATGTCCTAGTTAGTAGAGTATTTATATCACCGAAGGTTTGATAGGCGTTGGCGGATACTGATGCCAACATCAAAACCAAAGGTCAACAAACTGGCACTCTAGTTTCTCGCCCCTATTTTTGGCATGGACCAGTAGGGGACCGATGTGGTGTTTTAGTTTCTATGTCGATGTCAGACCTTTATCAAGCTTGATACGGGGAAGCTTGATTAATTTTTAGTTCGCCACAAAGCTTTGTTCTAATACGGCAAACGTTTTGGGCTCGTCAGAAGTTTTGCCATTGAGTGAGTCGAGCGGTTTGTTCACCGTAAAAGTTTCGTACCACTTGCATAGCTTTGACATGTCATGTCCGGGAAAATGACACGGTCGGACTACCGCCCAAATGTGCCGTGCTCCAGATTTTGTTTCATGTGTCCAGTCATGACCTCTATGATGGAGAAGTTTTTATTTTTCTGCAACATTACTAGTACTATTCTTATGGGTTCAACCATTGACCTGATCTATTTATTCTTTTGTCTAAATCTTAAGTAATTTTGCCTTTGGCTTTTCATTTCCCTTTTTTTTAAAAAAAAAGGAACTTTTCATTTTCCCTTGGCGTAAATCAGGCTAAAATTCATGTTGTTCCGAATGGAGATATGGATGACACGACGGATGGCCTTTAACGCTACGCATAGCTAGTCACGTACTCACGTGATGAGCCAAGCAGCCTAGCGTTCATGATTAACCAAACAAGCCACTGCCCGTTGCCGTGTGCGCATTGCCAAATCTAAAAGTGCGCAATTGAGATTACGTTCCCGGCAAAACCGCAAGAGAGGACGTTGATAAAAAGTAGCTAAAAAGGACAGAATTAGAAACGCAGAGCAGCGGATCGTGTCACCTGAAACATGGACATGACGCAGGGCGGGTCGCCGGACGGCGTGAACGGCACGAACATCCGCCTGATCTCCGGCGACGGCTCGTAGTCCTTGAAGATCTCCTCGCCGGTGAAGTCCGCCCTGGCGACGACGAAGAGCGCGCCGTCGCCGTTGCAGTCGATCTGCAGCCGGCCGCCCTCGCCCACGCCGAGCCGCCCGGCCAGCGGGTAGAACGGCACCAGCGCCTTGGCCAGCGCCGACTTGAGCCGCTCCGGCGCGAAGAAGCCTCCCTCTTCCGTCGCTGTGGGCGCCGGGTAGTAGTAGACGAGCGGCGTGTGCGTCTTGGGCACGGCCAGGTCGAGGTTGGACAGCCACAGCTCCCGCCGCGGCGTGTCCTCGCTCGGCGCCACCAGCGTCGTCTCCACCACGTCAACCTTCATCGTCCTCCTTCCTTGCCTCTCTGCTTTCTCTTCTCTCTAACAGGGGGCGCACGCAAGCACACGGGGTGTTGCCGCGAGCGAGCTGCTTTGCTTGTGTTTTCTGTGAGCCGATCTGACTGTGGCGTGTGTGGCGTGGAGCCGTGAGGTATATGTAGGCGGGTGACAACAAGGCGGGGGCGCGGCATGGGCCGCACGCGCGATGCCGCATCTCGCCTGCGTGGCCGCGTACGGGAGTCAGGGAGTGGTCCAGCTGCGTCCTGCTGTTACAACCAGAGCCATACATACGTCCGTGCCAAGTGGTTTTAGACGTGCCGCCCCTCACTTTGCACCTCTCAGCTTTTCTGCAACTTGTAAACAAATCAACAGTGCGGCATTTGGTATTAGGCCCCTTTGGCACACCTCCAAAACCAGCTTAAGAAACTGTATTGGGAGGAGCTGTACCAAAGGGGATGAGAAAAAACCTGCTCCCCCAGCTCCCGCATCCACTCCGCCATGCAAAAATTGCAAGCACCAATGAAATTCAACAAAATTACAAGAAATGGTCACCGCCTCCTCTATCCCGTTCCAGACGCGGATGGCCACGGCGTGGGCACACTCGACGGGGGCGACTCATAGCGCTGGAAGTAGGCCACGGCGTGGCCACAAGCGGCAATGGCTTGAGAGAGGGACAAGGAGAGCTCATGTTGCCGCCCTGAGCGTCGAAAGGAGGAGGAGGTGGACTCATACTATTTCCTCAGGCGCCGGAGAGGGAGGACGAGGAGGGCTCACGCACCCGAGCGGCGGGCTCGTTGCATGTGTTTCATCGCCGCCGCATGGTAGAGCAAGAGAGAAAGATCGAGAGAGACGAAATGAATTTGGTAGGACCCACATACAGACATGAGCTATCACAGTGGCGATGGATGTGCATCGAAATCATTTTTTTTCTTGCTCCAAATAATCCTTGTGATTATCAACAGGGGCGAAGCCACATAACGCTGGGGTTGCTAGACTTCTAGCTTCGCCACTGATTATCAAAATCATTTTTTATTGCTCCAAATAAGTATCAAACAAGCTCAAAAAAGCAGTTGACGTATTTCATCCTTCTAAGACGCACAACTGAAAAACAAGCTCAAATAAGTATCACGGACATTTGACATCTTTCGTCCTTCTCAGAGACATAACTAAAAATTGGAGAAGCTATTTTGTCAAACGTTCTGCAGTTTCGGTCCCTCAAAGAATGAGAAGTACAATATGTTTTAAAGGAGCGCGAGCTTTACCAAAGGAACCCTTGGTTGTTTGAAACGATCCCGCATTACCCACCTATAAATAATAAAGTGATCACAATCCCGATGATGCCACGACCCATCACAAAACAATCTTAGGTTGGGTGGATCAATATGCCATTGATTAATAAGCATCTAAACACCAAATTTATGCATAGCATCCTGTGGAACCAATTAGCTTGGTTACACGCCATGAGACAGGAAAGTTATGCTGCTGTGGTCCTACCTACGTACCAACATATTTTTAAGCTGTTCGACCGAGACAGACAAACAGACTGGTCACCTGATGCAAGAGGATGTCGCAGCATCCACGAGAGCCTCTAGCAATTTCCCAAATCATTCCATCTGTTGCTGCCATTTACAAGTAATAATATTCTCCGTATCAAAATTAGGGAGATAGGCAGGGGACTTGTGACCGAGACCAGTACTGCTCGCGCGCTCTGCGGTGTGCTGGCCAATGTGGAACCACGAGTTTATGCATGCTGAAAAATAAAAATTGACGGAAGCGCGCGGCATGGGCCGCGTCATCCTGTTTCAACTGGAACCACACATCCGTATCTCCGTACCAGCTACGGTGCCTTTAATTGGGATAGACTGGATCACCGGAGCCACCATTGAAACATGCATTGACATGGAATGGAAAATTCCCAACTGTTTGTTTTTCCTAGACGAGTCCTCTTTTTGGATCCTGATGTAGAATGTAACCTCGACTATTGACGACCTGTCAATACGTAATGCCCACTGTACTGTGAAATTTCTTCTCCGAAACTATCATGATTTTAACGGCAGTGTGGAATTGCAAGAATGGACAGATGACAACAACTAGCTCTGCTCAGTGACAGCCAACTGTGAGTTCCTCTAGTGAGAGGTATGTAGAAATTAAATTATCGTAGAACCATAAGTCTACAAACCAATTCAATGCAGCTAATCGCGTCGACTTGCAGGCATTAGAGCTAGCGGATACCACGGCCAGGTCGAGGTTGGACAGCCACAGCTCCCGCCGCGGCGTGTCCTCGCTCGGCGCCACCAGCGTCGTCTCCACCACGTCAACCTTCATCGTCCTCCTTGCCTCTCTGGGGGCGCACGCAAGCACACGGGGTGTTGCCGCGAGCGAGCTGCTTTGCTTGTGTTTTCTGTGAGCCGATCTGACTGTGGCGTGTGTGGCGTGGAGCCGTGAGGTATATGTAGGCGGGTGACAACAAGGCGGGGGCGCGGCATGGGCCGCACGCGCGATGCCGCATCTCGCCTGCGTGGCCGCGTACGGGAGTCAGGGAGTGGTCCAGCTGCGTCCTGCTGTTACAACCAGAGCCATACATACGTCCGTGCCGTGTGGTGCCCGTTCTGATTAGCGAAACAAATCGCAATCAGTTGTCAGCGATACTCACCTAAATCAATTTCACAAATCCACCATAACTTTAGTCTTATAGTCACAAACGCACCAAATTTAAAACTAATTTTACAAATTCACAATAAATTTGAAGTGTGGTTTTACAAAACCACTATTTTTGACCTATACCGTATCACGCTTTTTCGGTTCCACGTCCACATGTCTGCTACAAATAACTAACATTATATGTTGTAACCACTTAGCATAGATGTCTATCAATATGATATATGAATTTTGATTTGTGCGGCTGACATGTGAGATTAGGTTGCTGAGATACGATACAAGGCAAAAAAAGGTAGCTTTGTGAAACTACAACCCAAACATATAGTAAATTTGTGAAATAAATTCTAAACATGACGAGTTTGTGATTATAAATCTAAAGTCTTGATAAGCTTGTAAAATTTATTCAAAAATAATTAAAGATGCTGCGGAAAAGAGTACATTCCAGCTTTTTTAAAAAAAAAGAAAAAAGAAAAAACCTGTCCAACATAGGCCTGCTAAACACGTAAATAAATAACTTGGATAGAGTCCAAACGTAAAACAACTAGCATTCTCATATTTAGCCTGTTCGCTTGGCTGCTTTACAACGGCTGTTTTGCAGCAGCTATAGTGTTTCAGTTATTTCTTCTGCAACAGCTACAATGTTTCTGCCGTTGCTACAGTGCTCGCAGTTATTTTTCTGCAACCGCAACTGCAGGCTACCGAATAGGCTCATTATTGTCTTGTGATTGCAATCGCCTTCCTTCCACCATCGTATCCTGCGTGACATCGTCAGCCCCGCCCATCAATTCTCCTCCCAATAGACGTGCCGCAGCTCTCAGCTTCTCTGCAACTCGTAAACAATCAACAGTGCGGCATTTGGTATTAGTTGTTTGAAACAATCCCTCTCTCCCGCATTAGTCATTACACACCTTAAGACTGACTCCAGGCGAATCTCAGAAGCAAATCCACCTCTGCCTCTCGTGTACAGTCCATTGCCTCTTCTTGTCATCGCAGCTTCTCCAACAACAACAGGCAACGCCCCTTGCATTTTGGACCCGGCGCTGAGCTCGTTCCCGCCACCGCGCTCGCCCAGCCGCGCGTCGAGCTCGCCCGCGCCGTGCACGACCGCGCCGCGACGAGCTTGGCCCTCCCGCCGCCGCTGCCACCGCCGAAGCTCAGCCGAGAAGTGCAGCATCCGCTCGCGCCGTGGCCTAGCCTCGGCCTCGCCCAGGCCCTGCGCCGCCGCGCGCACGCACGCCCCGGCACGCCGCACACGCCCATGTCGGCCCGTCGCGCGCACACCTGCTTCACCGTGTACACCGGCGGCTTGTCCTCGAGGCCCACCATGTCATCATGTACACCGGTGGGATTAAATTTCCCAACAGAGGAACGGGATGGGGATGGATACAGAGGAGTTCGTCCTCTGTTCACCATGGACGATCTCTGAAAGCTCAAATCCGGCATGGGGAAGAGGAAGAGGGCGACCGGGGGTTGGGGGAATCGCATCCTCGGTTCATGGCGCATCCATTTGTGGCGTAGATTTAGCTCAGGGCCTAGGTGGGAGGCTAATTTGGGGGAGGAGCGGCCATGGCTGATGGAGCTCGGGAGAGGGAAGAAAAAGGCTAGGGGAAAGGGACGGACTGGTGCTCACCTCGACTATGGCTTGGCGACGCCGTCGTTCGACCGTGTCCTCGCCCTCGATGGCCGGCAAGAAGCAAGCAGCGGCGGCGACAGCATGGACTCCGTGGACGCGGCAGAAGATAGCATCGGAGGAGAGAGAGAGTGTGCAATTTTGGACGTTCTCTCTCCTCAATGCCAAAAATAGAAACACCATTTTTTTAGAAAAAGGAATGTGTATCAATGATATTCCAGTCTCTGTATCGATTGATACATGTAGTTGTCCATTATTACAACCATGGTAAAAGACACTTTAAAAGATGTGAACGACAATTTTAAAAAGTTCTCCATAACAAAAACTTCAACCTGGAGCAACTCTGTTACTAAAACTCCAGCCATTTATTGCAAACACCTTCATTAGTGGTCTCAAGCGCACAACAGCCCCAAGCCATATGGGGTCGCTCCTCCTCTCTTTGCAGCATGGCCTAGAAACGAATCCAAAAAATCCCTCTGAAGATCACCTGCATTGGAGTAACAACATATATATGGTTTAAATATGTTTTGATATTAAGAATTCAGAATTAGGGGCTTCTGGGTTCAGTGAGCATCGGAGATTACATTGTACCAGTAGTTACCAAGAATTGAGAGACAATCGATATAGACGATGCATTTGCTGTCTCATGACTTGTAAGCCAGCTAATGTGGCATGACAAACAGCCTCTCCCTCGCAGGAAATAGTAGTTCACGTTGATTCTCAAGAAAGATAAGCTGGTGTGGTCCTACCCACTGGCATGTTTTTAAGCTGTCGCAAAAAAGAAAAAAAAAGAAAAAAAGAAAAAGCTGTCGACCGAGACAAGCAAACAGGCTGGTCACCTCATGCAAGAGGATGTATGTCGCATTGTCGCTGCATCCACGAGAGCCTCTAGCAATTTCCCAAATCATTCGATCCGTTGCTGCCATTTACAAGTAATAACAATCTCGTATCAAAATTAGGGAGATAGGCAGTGGACTCGTGACCGAGACCAGTACTGCTCGCGCGCTCTAGCTGCGGTGTGCTGGACAACGTGGAACCGCGAGTTTATGCATGCTGAAGAATAAAAATTGACGGAAGCGCGTGGCATAGGCCGCGTCCTCCTGTTTCAACTGAAACCACACATCCGCATCTCCGTACCAGCTACGGTATGTTGATTGGGTAGACTGGATCACCGGAGCCACCATTGAAACATTGACATGGAATGGAAATTTCCGAAATGTGTTTTTCTTTCTAGACGAGGTCCTCTTCTTCTTTTTTTTTTCCCTGATGTGGCATGTAACGTCGACTATTGATGACCGGTCGGTCAGTACGTAATGCCCACTGTACTGTGAAATGTCTCCTCTGATGACTTTAAAGGCAGCGTAGAATTGCAGGAATGGACAGATGACAACAACTAGCTCTGGTCATTGACAGCCAACTGTGAGTTCCTCTAGGTGAGAGGTACGTGGAAATTTAATTATCGTAGAGCCATAAGTCTGCAAACCAATTCAATTCAGCTAATCACATCGACTTGCAGGCATTAGGGCTAGCGGATACATTGCCCTCAATTAGCCAAGCTAAAAGATTTTAGAAAACAACCGTAGATCAGTCCGGATGTGACACCTTACTGGTTGCGATCTTCATGCATGGCGCCTATCGCGCCTCAGGATATCAGCGGGACCGTGGCGGCTAGCTAAGCCCAGCCCCACGGAGTTGAATGTCAGCCGTTGTCTGCCCCCGTGTAGTAGGCCCCTGATCTGGAATACAATACCGTACTCGCTGGGATTATTGGAGACGTGGCCATGCCGACGGCCACTCACCGCTCAATTATTCATTTCCTTTTTGGGGTGAACATGCATTTCTTGCACAGAAACAGGCAGCATGTGGCCACTGTCCCTCTAGAGCCCGCGAGGCTTGAAAACGTCTTGATGCGGATCGTCATCAATGGCAATTCAAAGGCCGTGAGGAGTGGAGCTCGCGCCGCAACCGACGATCTTGGCGTCGTCGGATGCACTCAAGCACACCGCCGCGCGCAAGTGCTTCGCTGAGACCTGACAGAGATTGACCACCACTACAGTACTACACCCGCGCATGTTCGAGAAATGAAAAAAAAATAGCGTAGCCATGCGTTGAGTAAATACTATGAAAACTCAAATCAGCGCACTGCGCACGTGAGAGGGTTAGTTTTCATCTTCTTGCTTGCGCAGTTGCGTTGCGCCGCCACCGAGAGTTGTGCCTGTAGTTGGGAGTGGCATCTGACCCACGACGACCGTCCTCCAGCAGTCCTGCCTCCTGCCAGTGCTACTGCTAGCCCTTGCGCCACTGTCCAAGCGAACTCGTCATAGGCTCAGAGCAGCAGCGAGCATGCATGTTGTGCCTTCAACATTTTACTACACTAGATTCATCATTTTACAGCATCTACTTCGATATATTAAAAATATGTATTCAACAATAGAACAATTTACGGTTCATGAGAAAATCCGTTTGAATTTTAGAATGCAAACAAACTCCCCTCTTCAACCAATCTCAGTGTAACACGTGTACCGCATCAGGTCCACCTGCTCTCCGGGGTCTGTGTAACCACAATGCTTATGAACAATTTTGGTGCATAGGATTTCAAACAATTTTTTTTTTTGAAATGGAAAGAGCTTCCATTAACCAGGAGGTGCCGCAGAATCGCTGGCCACCATCAAACGGATACAGTCTGGGAGGCTATCCATTAACGGATCAACACCATCCCCACAAGTACTACCCAAAGCAGCTAAAGCATGCGCGACAGAGTTACATGAACGAGACTTGTAAACAATTTTGGTGCATAGCATTTCAAACAATGTTTAACGTGGGGAAAAAAATTCAAATGCTTGATGTATAGGATTCCCGCGATAAAAATGGGCCCGGTTCCATGGTGCTTCACGGCCCGCTGAAGCTCGCTAACCTAGAGCAGGCCGCCACCTAGGAAGAATCCTATGTGGACTACTGCTTCGGGCAAACGAACTGGGCCAATATTGTTAATCCAGAGCCCAACCTCTTTTCTTCTTGGGGAGCAGCCGCAGGAGTACGATTTGTGGCTATTCCTGGAGGAGAGGCACTCACTCTTGGAGTGCAACATGTCTAAGTATGTCTTATGTCTGCATTTCAAAAAAAAAGAGTATGTTTGGGTGTTAGAGGGGGGAATTAACTAGCCATATCTCTTCAATATATATTTTTTGAGCAGTTTTTTTTATAAAGGGTGTCTCTATTTCTTCAAGCAATATAGTTCGTCATATTATATACTCTAGATAAGTGGCTTGCGCTGCTGAGTCCGCCATGAGCGATTGTCTTTTACATTGGGATTGGATAAGATTTTTATTGCCACCAAACTTTGCAGATGATCTAGCTCATCCAACAAAAAAGAAGGCAAAGGGTTCAATGTTCTGTTTCGAATTTCTTTCCACATGATTTGTCATTCCGTTTATCAAAACAAAAAAAAAATGTACAGTGGGAACTGGAGGGACCACAACTAGCCCTTGAAGAGAAAAAAAAAACTATCAGCACCTAGGAAAGGAAATAAAAAAGAAAGAGAAACCAAAACAGATGAATCACTTACTGTATAGTGAAAACAATCTACACATTTTCTCTCCATACGACGAGCAGTGGCGGAGCCAGCTGGTAGTCCTGATAGTCCCAGGACTACCCGGCTCTCGGCAACAACAGTGCAATCAGGGTTCGTATAACTTCGTATAATGCTGTCTTCCCTGCACATTGCTTTGTTCCAGCTAGATATATGTTCGTTTGTGATGAATATATCTTTGCCTATAATGTTGTATCCTCTTTTGAATAGGAAAATAAAGAAAGGAGTGCAGATAAAGAGGTCAAAAAATGTGAGGAAAATGAAAGCAGTTGCCAGGGCCATATCAAAAAATGAACAGGCTGAGGAGAAGGTCCAGAAAGCAAAAGGCAAGAAGACAAGGATTCAATCTGCCAAGTCTTTGTATGATTGAAGTTTCAGCTGTAAGTTGAATTGTGTACCCATAACATGTTTATGTCCTGTAGAGGAATCGAATCTGATGTGTTTCATAAAAAAAAAAAGGCTTCCTCCTGTTCCTGGAGTTTCTGTCACAATGTTCGAGGAGTTTGTCACAATCTTTGATATTGATCCTAGGGAATTGATCGGTTGCAATATCAGGTCTGAAATCCTCTATCATTTGCTGAAATCAGCAACAGATTTCCATCAAGTTTTCAGCAGCCAAGTTGTCTTTTGCTCAAGCATATTCCTGATGGCTTGTTGCGACGAAAAAGGTAAAACAAAATCTTCTTTTGGTCTCTTTTCCGTTCGGCTAAGAACCCAAAGATCTTTCGTTGAGGTCATTGAGCATCAGGGACGTTACTAGATGGTGGCTTGTTCTCTGACGCCTGACTGCAATATGGTGTTGTTTATTTATTATATCCGCTTTCGTGTGATATTAGCTGTATGTACAGTTTCCCTTTGAATACGAGTATCATACGTCCACTTATCTCTTGTTATGACCGGTTTGGATAGTTGGTGGTCCTACTAGTTAGTTGAGAAAATGAGATGAGTGTTCCTTTCAACCTTGCCAGATTCAGTTCTTACGCAAAGCGACACCTCTTAGGGCACACTACCTATTCTGTGCAGCAATTGCGATCAATCGTCCAAACTCAGAATTATCTATTTTCCCAAGTTTCTGTCACATATCGAAGGAAAATGAAATAACAAGGTTAGATCGTTTGAAATACTAGTTAGTGAACCCAAAATAGAAACACATTCTACAATGTTTTAGCTCATGGGAAAAGGCCATCCGTCATTTGTTTGCTTTATCCCGCCATATGCCAGTGGCGGAGCCAGCTGGTAGTCCTGATAGTCCCAGGACTACCCGGCTCTCGGCAACAACAGTGCAATCAGGGTACTGTTCATGCTATGTTTAACACAATTTGGTGCTTTTTAGCACTAATCCTTGAAATTAGGCCTACCCGGATTTGGGTTCCTGGCTCCGCCGCTAACGACGAGGCTTCTCCTACAACGGCCATTTACTGCTGTTGTTACCTAAGCGGCAGAGCGTGGTGCCATGAGTCCCATAAGTCAGGGAATGTGTGTGGTGTTGTATAGGATGTATGGTCTGTAACTTGCCTTTCAGTTGTTGCTGTTAAGAGAACACAGTTAATTTCGTCAGCTAGCTTGTCAGTTCAACCAGAATCGTCTCTCAGTTGCACCAGATGTGTGCGAAGGCTGGACTCCTGTACCTGACAAAAGATAACCTCATTTACTAACCGAGATTATAGATATTTGGACTAGCAGTTCTGTTAGAGCAAGTCTGCACTGCAAATGGGGAATTCAGCATTTGGGTCCATTTGGAACTTGGAAGTAAGTAATCTCAATCACAGAATGGCAAATGGTCCAGAAATCTGGACAGATCCCTACCGGAATTTGTCAGGTTCCATGGTCCAGTCACAACAAGCCCACATGCAGTAAACAATTCCAAAACATGACGTTCATTCAAAAAAAAAAAACATGACGCGGCATATAAGTCATGCAGCAACTCTACAAGACCTTTTCATTTTTTTAACAAAATATATACAGGACTTTGTGCAGAAATCTATGGATTATTACAATAATCCCTGGACTGTTTCTGATATTCATCAAACTCAAAATGATTGGACTGTTGTAGGGAAACTACCAAAGTGGCCAGAATGTTAATGTTTATTGAACTTATTTTTGTGAAAGAAATTGAACCATGTAGAGATTCAATTAAACATTTTGACTAGGAGTCAAAAGTTGACCATATAGCAATCCAAATTTACCTGCAATTTTGCAGCCGTAGCTAAGAGCTCTCTGCATTCATCAAGAGCGGCCTTTTCTTGCATTGCCGTAACTGAAAGTTCAGAAACGAGAGATGTCCTACCTTCGACCTGGTCAACATGTGGTAGCGTCAATAAGAGCAGTTTACCGTGATTTTGAAGTCAACAGCTTATAATGATTTGAAGGTTCCAGATTATCTAAGGGGAAAAAAATTGAAAACTAAACGAAGCCTTCTGTATATGGGTGCATCGTTCTAACCTTTGATTGCAAGTAGCAAATTGAGGAACTCAAAGCTTGCATAACATCAATAGCTGAGCTTATAGCATTCTTCACTTCAACTGTGTCTGCCTGTCCATACAATTGTAATGTCAATATCCTAGACAAGTTAAGGAACCATTATGTTTAAAGCAATGCCATTTGAAATCAAGCAGCTGTTTTTTCTTTTGTAGAACACAAGCAACTATCTGTTCAGCACACACCTGTGCTCCAGATGTAACTGGAAGACGTAGAGTGCTTGCTTTAAGAGCCCCGGTCGCCTCCGCTAATGTACTACTGTTCTCTTCCTCTAATTCCGGCCACTGCTCAAGATACGTTATCTGTATCACAACATGGTTCACTTGTCACGAATAAACAGATAGTTGGTTTCCAGGTACCCTGTTTCAAAATCAAAGAACAAGTATGCCTGTATAGGCGACTGTATGTATTTATCACAATTATTCGATAAATCCATTTCTTACAAAAATCTTATGATCCTTCACTCACTCCTAAACAGATATGCATAAAAAACAAATCCATTGATTTATGATTTCGCACCTGCTCTGTTAGAATATGATACAACTTCATCTCTTGCTTCAGGAGTCTCACATCAATTCTTGTTGTTGTTAAAGCATCCCGCAGCGTCAAGATACTTTTCCAAACTCCAAAAATGTTGCTCTGTTTACACGGTAGGAGAAAAGGTATCATGACAGTTGAACGTTGCAAAATGAAGAAATATCGAGAAAATATTCGTACCAAATCACTGAACACTAATGTCGATAAACAATGGTGGCATCAGCAGACAGCAGATTATGTTACGCTAAAAAACTCTGACTGATTACAAACTAAAGAGAACGGCTGCGCCACTAAACAAATTGAGTGCAACACAAAATGCAACTAGTTGGATGAACTTGAAATGACATGTGTTCTCTGCATTATGTTGTAGAAATAAGTCAAATACAAGTAAAACACAAGGATGCCCGAAGCAAAGAAACAGCTTAGGCAATATGATGCTATATTCAACACAAGATGAGAGTTCTACCTCGGCGCTATTTCTCCGGTATGATAGTGTGGCTTCCGAAAGCGCATTCACGAAGCGCCACTGCAGGTATCTGTTATCCAGCAGACGTAGCTGGTGGACGTTCTCAATCTGGCCCGCACTCTTCTTCCCTTTCTTCGCATCAACCATATAGTTAAACACAGGTTGTTGCGCGGCGCCTGGCTGAGCAGCAGCTGCAGAAGCGCATTTCGATCGGCAGGGGG
>LAPY01000272.1:13428-25432 GCA_000970635.1 Eragrostis tef
CCGAGGGGGCGAGCGCGGCGAGGAAGAAGCGAGCGCGGAGGCGGCTTCCGCGACCCGCGATCGTCACAGTGGAGGTATGGATTGAAGCCCCCACCTCACCTCCCCTCCCCTCCCCTCCCCGCGATGTAGTTTGTTTTCATTCGGATTGCCTCAGAGTTTTTCTACGAGTCATCGATTTGATTTGTGAAACGTTGGATGGATGAGGGCTGCGGCGACGAAATTGCTGCATTTCCTTTGCTATTTCGCGGATTTTTGGTAGGATTACTGCTAGCAGACGTCGTTTTACTGCTTGGTGGCCAAATGCACACGTTGCTTGGTGCTAGGGTTACTACTTGCAGACACGTCGTGTGAGGGTTGGGGAATGGGCCGTAGGATTCTTTGAATGTGGGATAACACACTTATCTGTGCGGATTCTTTTGTGGAAAGGCATTTTGTAGGAGTTTGAGAGGGATTTAGGAGACAATCGAATTAAACAGTAGTGAAAGATATATAATGGGAAAGTGTTTGAGATGGCATCAGGACTGAGATCGGCATCAGGACTGTTCATAGATGCATCTATGTCTGCACCAGAGATCGGCATCATTATTGTCTTCATTTGTTTTTGCATTGTCATCATGACTGTTCATAGATGCATCTATGTCTGCACCAGAGATCAGCATTAATCACCACGACTAAGTCACATCCATGCTAACAAACATTTTATTTTCTGAACGACACCAACACTTGTATCCCTTTTGTTTACTTGAATATCTGACAAACACACACTTAAGAGCCTTGGGGTCTAATTTTCCAACTGATGGCCTATGATCATGAGCAAAGCAGACACATCCAAATACCTTTGGAGGAACAATATATGACATTTCTTTATCACCAGTCAAACATTGTGATAGTTTTTTCTGAAGGATACCAACACTAGCTTTTCGTTATCCGCTGCATGAAACAGATCGACCTTGTGTGATGGTTGCATCGTCTGTGAGTTGGGGATTGGGGCGTAGGGTTCTTTGAATCTGGGATATCACACTTATCTGTGGGGCTTCTGATGTGGAAAAGCATTCCTACGTGTATTTAATCTGTGATTGTCGTGTTTATTTAGGGACTGAAGTGTCAGGAGAGGAAGGCTACGGCTACGAAGCTGTGCTGCCAAGTATGGCTTCTAGGGCAATATTAAGGAAGGGAAAATCTATTTTCAACCATGGTAAGACATCTGTCCTCACCCAGTGGTTTCTACATAGATGTTAGAATTGCAAGAATATGAAGCAATATTTGTAGCACTCTATTGAGAAATATACTGTAGCATTTTATTGAGAAACATATTGTAACATACTGTACCCATTTCACCCGGCCAAACCAGTTTTGAGCTGTAAGTTCATCCCTGGAGTGGAAAACGCTATGATGAAAGGTGGACAAGATTTCCAAGGGCCAACTCAAGAACTATTAGTGAATACCAAAATGCCACTCCGCTGCTTGGGAAGTAGCTGTGCTTTATGTACTTCCTTGAGGTACTGTTCATTTTACTGTGTAATTAAATGCATCGATATGACATGAATTAGTTGCATTTTATACTGGACACTATGAAATCGATTTGTTTTGTTCGTTAAGGTCTGGTTCTGCAAGGCCTAAGCATCGTAGAGATGGGCTCATTCATAGCCAGGCGGCGGTTAGGATGGGATCAAGAATGCCTCTGGAACTTGGGAGCCCTATCTACACAGTAAGTTTGCTATTGCTCCGTTTGATACTCCATTTCTTTGTGGATTTTGGTTTCTGTTTCTTCAGTGATTAATCATGCGAGCTTCTTCTATGCTGCTCAGTTCCTAGTTTAGTTGTCTAGGGGACATGGCTATTTCACATGAAGTCTGGAATATGGCCAAATGTTTTTTTTTACTGTATGGAAACATTATCTTGATATCGATACACATTGTTACAATGTGGTTTAATGGAATATGCTGACAATAGGAGGTAGGTAATGAAGAACTGTTAGGAAAGAACTGAGCAAAGTATGACTAGGAAAAGCTCTGTAATGTGAGCCAGGCATTGTCTGGGCTCAGATATGCACCCATATTCTCCTAGTTCAACTGTATGTTCTAAAATAGTCACTGCCACCATTTTTTAACTGTTTGATGCTGCTGGCGCAGGGTACTGTTCTTAGGTACTTTTCGGGCATGCCTGGTGATAACAGTTACCCCGAAGATTCAGACGAAGATAATGAAGAGAAGAAGCATGAAGACAGTGAAGACAAGAAGCGCCAAGAACCAGATCTGAACAACAGCAAGGAAGACAGTGAACAACCGAGCTCTGGCCCTCTTGCTGATCTTCTAAAACAAGTCTGTCGGGACATTGCTGCAAGTAATAGCAAACATACTAAGATGGCAGATAGCATTGACACCTAGACAAGAACTGTCTCTGAGCTGACACAGGAGAATTCACTGTTGAGAAAAGAGAATTCTCTCCTGAAGGAGAGGAATGCACAGCTGCAGCAACTTGCGCCAAAAGAAAGGAGTGAAACAGCACTGCAAGAGCAATCACCACCTGACGAGTCTGGGAAGGATCTTCAAAAACAAGGGCAACCAGGTGAGAAAGTCCAGGTTAGATGGGATTACTTGATCTTTGGTGCTCTGGAGGTCGTGTACAAATCGATTGTTCATCTGGTGGAGCCGTTAGGAATCCCACTCCCAGCAAATGCGCAAGACCTTGTTTTGGTCAAAGCCATCAGCGGTTTCTTCAGCGAGTCAAAGGTCCAGGAGGGACTAAACCAACTCAAGCACATGCTGGCACAAGAGCTCAGCACTGCTGATCTGGAAAAGCTCAGCGCGAGACGGCGTGTGATTCTCAAATGCGCAGCTGCTGCAGTTGGCAGCCTTCTGTTGGTGCTTCTGCTGGCATTTCTTTCTTTCGTTAGCTGTTGAATGCAGTTAGTATCTTGATAGGTTGCTATACTTTGCGGATACATTGTAATGTTGCTTGTGGTCATCTGCGTGTACCGGTGATCTGTAGATTGATCTATACTTTGGCAGATACATTGTACGTTGCTTGTGGTCATCCTCATCCCCGTGCACTGTGATCTGGTGATACATGTAATCCGTATTATGGAAGGGTTTTTCCCCGTCTCTTCCAATTCGTGAAATGGAATGGATAATGGAAGTGATTTCTGCGTGTGAGCTCTATGGAGTTAATAGTTTTCGTTGTGCATACGAGTATACGACCATTATATTTCCCCGTCTTTTTTTTTTGGATGTGCATACGACCTTTATATTTTCCTGTCCTTTTTTTTATGTGCATACGACCATTATATTTCCCCGTTCTTTATTTTTTGGCTGTGCAGACGACCATTATATATCAACAGAATGATGAGCTCTATGGAGTTTTTTTTTTGACACGATGAGCTCTATGGAGTTAATACAGTTTTCGTTGGAATGAGGGGTTACTCTGGTAATGATTGACTTTCTTCTTGTTTAACTCTGTAGTTAAGTTTTCGTTGGAGGAATAAAGCGTTAAGTTTGCCTTCATGGTTTGCCATGCGCTATCTCATAAATCGCAGCTTTCTCCTCTCAGACGACGCGAACCATATATCTCCACTCCAACGCGCAAGGTCCGCGAGCTCGTTAATGGCGCTCGCGCTGTCCACGTTACCGTTCGCGCCCTCTAATCGTTCCCCTTCACCACGCACTCTCGCCGCGTTTCCTCCTCGTAGGGTCCACTTCGCCGCCGCTCGTAGTAGCGGTGTCCTCCGGCTCGCGTGTGCCGCGCCGCGGCATCGGGGGTGGGCTCCGCGGCGGCATCGTGGAGGGGGGCTGGTGATCTGGGCGTCGGCTGATTACTACGCAACGCTGGGCGTGCCGCGCTCCGCGAGTAATAAAGACATCAAGGCCGCCTACCGCAAGCTTGCGCGGCAGGTATGCGACGTTTATCCCCTAAAGCGTTTATACAAGAAAATTCATGCAGCGTATGAGGAGCCCGATGTATTTGTTTATTTTTTTTCTCTTGTTATTCTCTCCTGGTTTTAGTATCACCCTGATGTCAATAAGGAGCCTGGAGCGACTGAAAAGTTTAAAGAGATAAGTGCAGCATATGAGGTATACAGTTCTTGTAGTATTTTGCTTAATGCTTTCACCTACTGTTCTGATTATCTTTATCATATGATTTGGGCTTAGAGCATAATGTAGCCAAGGCTAGAAGCGGGAGCTAAGACATGCCTCCTGTTAGGCCTTCAAAGTTTTAATCCGTAGCTGACTCCTGTCTCACAATGTATCCATAGCTGACTCCTGTTAGCATTGTTGTATCGTGCGGTTTCTTTGAACCTGTGATACTATTTACCGAAATTCGAGAGTTCGATGTGATAGCTTACAATATTTAGCTAGGTAGTTGTGATATATGTTTTCTATCAGGCTTTTGACTCTCCATTATTTAGTTTATATTAGTCAGAATTAAATGTCTGGTTCTTGTTTTCTGTTGTCTTTCATTGCCTGTATTGGGAGTACTGAACCTTACTGTAATCAGGTGCTGTCAGATGAAAATAAGAGAGCGATGTACGACCAGTATGGTGAAGCTGGTGTCAAGAGCTCGGTTGGAGGATCAGGTGGAGCTTACACGGTACTGCTTTTCCACTCTTGTTTACCTGGAATTAACAATACAACTTTTCTTGACGTTGTTACATGTATATCAGCTCAGTTATATGGATTCTAAGTGTTATTAAAGATTGCCCATATTTTCTTGTAAGCAAGCCTTCTTAGTTCTTTCCCTGTTCATCTTCTCCATGCAGACCAATCCATTTGATCTGTTTGAGACATTCTTTGGATCAAGCATGGGTGGCTTTTCAGGCATGGACCAGAGCACATTCAGGACACGGAGGCGGAGCACTACTGTTCAAGGTGAAGACATCAGGTATGTGTTAACTTGCAAGTAATATTGAAGTGAGATGACATTTGTAACCTGTTGTGTTTCTATTTCAAAATATTTGCAGAGTAATTTTTTTGTGAACTTCACTACTAATCGCTGTAGCTAGTTAAAACTTTTAGAATTCTGAATTTCGCGAACATCAGAGTTCCAACATTATTTGCCTGAAAGTAATGTACCTCTGGGATAATAGGTTACTTGACAGAAGGATATGCGATAGTGATGTAGTTACATTTGTCCCTTCCTGTAAGAACATGATATAAATTATTTAGTTGTCCCACGTTGTTTACCGGTAACGGAGCGACTGCTAGACTGTTCTCTGTACAATTTAATACAATTTTTGGCTCTGAACATATTTCTGCAAATACTAGAATCATGCAAAAACAGCAAAACATTTACTTTTGCATTTAGGCCAGGAAGTGGCCTGTTCCTGCAGTTTTTACCTATCTAGTCTCCTTTGACTTTGTCTGTGTTCCCCCTTGTACTTTGCATCTTTATCTACATGATAAAATACATCACAGACTGCGGGAAGGCTAGTTCACCAGAATAGTGTCATTTCTAAACTGACACAAACTTAATGTTTCAGATATGATGTGATTCTGGGGTTCACAGAGGCGATATTTGGAACAGAGAAAGATATTATTTTATCTCATTTGGAAACATGTGATACATGTGGTGGTTCTGGATCAAAGGCTGGCTCCAAGATGAGAATATGTTCCACATGTGGTGGGCGTGGGCAAGTAATGCGAACTGAGCAAACACCGTTTGGTCTTTTCTCCCAGGTAAGAATGGAGCATCCTTCTTTTAACCATTTAACTTTAGAATGTCGTTCTAGAGATTTAGGTGAAATGAAGTAAGCTAATGATGTTTTGCTGGTTTCATGTAGCAGAATAAACATTATTTAAAAGGATGAACTGTAAATGTGATATCATGAAAATATAACAATTCTGCAAGATGTACTAGGATGTCAGAAGTTTTTTTTCCCCTAAAAGGAAATGGAATTTTGAAATGTTAGTATATTGTGGATTACACCTTCTCATTCAGAATATAGCAAGAAAGAACAGGGGTGTGAATCATGTTAGCTTTGGCATTGCACCCAGTAGATTAGTAGCAATGCAGGTTTCATTATCCACTTGGTTGTTTTATTAGTAGAAAAATTAGTTATTATTTTTTGTTCATGCATTTAAAAATGTATTAATGATTGAGACATCTAGAAGATAATTTACCGAGGTTGTGATAATTCAGAACACTGGAAAAATTCAAGCCTTTGGACGGTCTGTATTTCTATGTAATAGTTTCAGTTCAATTTGATATCTATTGCAATTTGTGATGACTACAATGGACTAGGGTTTCCTATCTTGTAGGTTTCTGTTTGCCCAACTTGTTCCGGAGAGGGTGAAATCATTTCAGAGTATTGCAGGAAATGTTCTGGTGAGGGACGTATTCGTGTCAGGAAAGAGATCAAAGTAAAAATTCCACCAGGAGTTAGTAAAGGTAGTACTCTTCGTGTACGTGGGGAAGGTGATGCAGGACCAAAAGGGTAAGCAAAGTGCTAAGAACATAATGTTTATCCTCTTTATCTTCATACTGGAACATCGTAAAAATACTCTCAGCAGTTCATTGTAGTACCAGAGGCTGTTAAAAAAGATTTTTGTATTACGCTCTGGTTTGCCATGCTTAGTCGTAGTTGTAGCCTTGTACCATTTTTTGCGTACCTCTGGACTAAACATCTGTTGGTAACATGGTTAATGACTTCAAGCATCCATGTTTAATTAGCGGCAACCAAGAATTTGCCAGTGTCACATCGCACTATGCAACGCGATATTCATGAATCTCTTTACTTCAAAATTTTCATTTATATGAATTGAAGTTATGGTTGTTTGCATTTCATAATTTAGGTCCTCTCATAAATGCTTTTTGCTGAAGCTTTTTGTTGTATCAGGTGCAGAACTCTATGCAGACTAATTTAGTAGTGTGTGCTATCTAATTTACATTTTGAATAAGTCTCGGAGACTAAAGGAATTTATGCTAACTGCAATTTAGAAAAAAACTTCAGAATATATGTGCAGGCATATTCCTGCCTTTTCCTAGATGCAATCTATCTTGTCTAAATTCCTCACTTTTACCTTTCTATGTCTCTCTTTGCAAGGATATTTGAATAAACTCATGCATAAACCCATTTGTCTTTTCAAAAACAGAGGGCCTCCTGGTGATCTTTATGTCTGCCTTGATATAGAGGAGCCATCAGATATTAAAAGGGATGGTATAAACTTGTATTCCAATGTGTCAATAAGCTATGTTGAAGCTATTTTGGGCACCGTTAAAAAGGTAAGTATGTTTCATATGATAACAATTGTGATCCTTAGTATCAGTCATAATAGTTCACTGCCTTGTTCAGAAAGCAACTATTTCGTTCCCATAGAACTAACAGAACAAATGCCTGGGACTTGTCACTTTACATGGAAACTGGAAACTAGAAGCATCCGAAATTGAGATACATTATTGAGCAGATAGCTTGGTTGCTTTATTCCAGTTCCAATAGTTCTGCATGCTTGCCTGCCTTCTTGCATTTGTGCGTGCTTGCTTTGCTTTAGCTAGGTCCTGCACATAGTTGATCAACATTATTGGCTCATTGGCCTGCTTTACATGCACAATATTCAATGAAAATGTACACGAGCCAATTTTTATTTTATTTTAGTTTCTTAATGGAATGCTAGTGTTTTTCAGTTTTGCTATTGAGATAATTCAAATATTGTAAAAGGAACTTATAGCAAGGTGTTCCCTGACAATACTTAATCATTATATTTGTTTGAGAAAAATCCAAGATCACGAGATGTGATACTATTCTCTTGACCATGAATTGACCACAATTCTCTTGAAAGGAAACCTATGCTAATCACTCTTTCTATGCCCGCTGGTAGTTCTCTTGTTACTATAAAGTCTAGTCCTCCTTTTTTTTTTTGCTGTTCGAACAGATCAATTTTCGTTTGTACTTTTCTGTTTCACATATGAAGGTATCCTTGAAATATTTATTTTGATATATAGTTCTGTGTAACCGTTCCTTTCAAATGTTTCCTCATGCAGGTCAGAACTGTTGATGCAAATAGTACACTTCGAATACCTCCAGGCACCCAACCTGGTGATGTAATTGTCTTGGCAAAGCAAGGTGTTCCATCATTGAATAAACCATCTATACGTGGTGACCATCTATTTACTGTTAAGGTCACTATACCCAAACGTATAAGGTGAAAATATGTTTCTGACTTGAACCAACTTTTAAAATTACTGCGCTACATAAACACACAGCTAGTATCTCTGTGAATTACTAAGATTATTGTTTATTACAGTGGACGTGAAAGGGAATTACTTGAAGAACTTGCATCATTGAGTGATGGCGGTTTTGCTCGTGCAGCCCCCAAGCCAAAACCCACCAAGCCAACAAGTAAACACGCTCTTTACTGGCTCTCTTTCTTTCTTACCCTCCACCGCCCTACAGGAAACAGCAAATATTTATTTCTATTTTGAATTTTGATTATCAGAATTTTAAATATTGTTACCGCTTGATGAGCAATGAAGAAATTTCCATGAAACAAAACTAAGACTTGCATATTTCATCTGTGTTGCAGCCATCCATCAAGAGAAAGAAAGTGGCTCAGGTCAAGAAAATAATGATAAACCTGACGAAGAAGAGGGTGACTGGTTAAAGAAACTTACAGATTTTGCGGGGTAACTATTAAACTTGATTTACAATGTCATTGCTGATATGCTGTTGTTGCTGCTGATACATAGTGGTTCAGTCATAGTATGTTTCATATGATAACAATTGTGATCCTTAGTATCAGTCATAATAGTTCACTGCCTTGTTCAGAAAGCAACTATTTCGTTCCCATAGAACTAACAGAACAAATGCCTGGGACTTGTCACTTTACATGGAAACTGGAAACTAGAAGCATCCGAAATTGAGATACATTATTGAGCAGATAGCTTGGTTGCTTTATTCCAGTTCCAATAGTTCTGCATGCTTGCCTGCCTTCTTGCATTTGTGCGTGCTTGCTTTGCTTTAGCTAGGTCCTGCACATAGTTGATCAACATTATTGGCTCATTGGCCTGCTTTACATGCACAATATTCAATGAAAATGTACACGAGCCAATTTTTATTTTATTTTAGTTTCTTAATGGAATGCTAGTGTTTTTCAGTTTTGCTATTGAGATAATTCAAATATTGTAAAAGGAACTTATAGCAAGGTGTTCCCTGACAATACTTAATCATTATATTTGTTTGAGAAAAATCCAAGATCACGAGATGTGATACTATTCTCTTGACCATGAATTGACCACAATTCTCTTGAAAGGAAACCTATGCTAATCACTCTTTCTATGCCCGCTGGTAGTTCTCTTGTTACTATAAAGTCTAGTCCTCCTTTTTTTTTTTGCTGTTCGAACAGATCAATTTTCGTTTGTACTTTTCTGTTTCACATATGAAGGTATCCTTGAAATATTTATTTTGATATATAGTTCTGTGTAACCGTTCCTTTCAAATGTTTCCTCATGCAGGTCAGAACTGTTGATGCAAATAGTACACTTCGAATACCTCCAGGCACCCAACCTGGTGATGTAATTGTCTTGGCAAAGCAAGGTGTTCCATCATTGAATAAACCATCTATACGTGGTGACCATCTATTTACTGTTAAGGTCACTATACCCAAACGTATAAGGTGAAAATATGTTTCTGACTTGAACCAACTTTTAAAATTACTGCGCTACATAAACACACAGCTAGTATCTCTGTGAATTACTAAGATTATTGTTTATTACAGTGGACGTGAAAGGGAATTACTTGAAGAACTTGCATCATTGAGTGATGGCGGTTTTGCTCGTGCAGCCCCCAAGCCAAAACCCACCAAGCCAACAAGTAAACACGCTCTTTACTGGCTCTCTTTCTTTCTTACCCTCCACCGCCCTACAGGAAACAGCAAATATTTATTTCTATTTTGAATTTTGATTATCAGAATTTTAAATATTGTTACCGCTTGATGAGCAATGAAGAAATTTCCATGAAACAAAACTAAGACTTGCATATTTCATCTGTGTTGCAGCCATCCATCAAGAGAAAGAAAGTGGCTCAGGTCAAGAAAATAATGATAAACCTGACGAAGAAGAGGGTGACTGGTTAAAGAAACTTACAGATTTTGCGGGGTAACTATTAAACTTGATTTACAATGTCATTGCTGATATGCTGTTGTTGCTGCTGATACATAGTGGTTCAGTCATATATCATAGTAGAGGGTTGTATGCTATTCTTGAAGCCTTGGTGATACGTCTCCTGTGTTCGTTACTAGTAATATATTTTCGTTAGTAGTATATCGTTACATGGATTGAACATATAGGTGGTATGCTATGTCTGTTTTGCATGTTTGCTCTGGTGGTATGAAATCCTTAACTGTGCCCTTTTCTGCAATAAACTATATTATTGGTTTTGGAAACCCAGTGTTCCAAATACTCATTAAAAGGGGAAAAATATAAATGTAATAATGGATGTTTTCTTCTTTTTAAATTTGAACGAACATAACAAAGTTCTGATTGTTATAGTTCGTCAATCACTTGTGTTTGGGGGTATCTCCAGTATTCTGAACGAGTTTCTTGTTGAGTTCTTTCAGATCCATTGCCAGTGGTGCTGCGAAGTGGCTGAAGGACAACCTGTAGGCTGTAAATATCTGCTTCAGGATGCACTTTCTTCAATTACCATCGTGCTGCAGTCAAATTTGCAATTCTTCAATTTATTGGGAATCCGTCGGGCAATTAACATCCGTTTTGTTGGAGAGACTCAAGATTTGCTGGCTGTGAAGTAGCAGCGGAGAGACCTTAGACTTGTCTACTAATCTAGTTGACGCACGCCATTTTGCCATTCTAGCGAAGCAAGGTTTTTCTTGCTATTTTCCAAGTCCATTTTGTAGTCTGAAGTTGCAGCCTTGTCATATTAAACCCAGAGAATCCACAACTTTTTGTAAATATATATATTTATTCTTGCAATATATCATTGAATTCCGGGTTCAGAATAAATGGCCGTTCTTCGAGGCAGCACTTAACAAGTAAGCCTCTACAAACTGGGAACCCATGATCACCACACAAACAGCTTCTTCAATTTTTCAGCATGCCAGACACCGGCAAACCATTGCCATGGTTTTGTTCGCTAGCAACGAAAGAAAATTTAATAATACACGTTGTCTTCAGCTTTTGTTCATGTGAACTCAGCCAAGAGGTTGATATATTGTAATAAGAACGAAGCTATGTGTGGAGGCCGGACACTATTTCCATTTTCTAAAAAGATACAGGTAAACTAAAACCCAAAGAAGTTGCAGCAATCCGAAAACTTCGACAGGTTTCCCTTGTATTGAATCAATCCTCTTTCGAGCTCGCTTTGAGCAGAAGAAAGACAGCAGCAACTACAGGCAGTGAGACCATCAGCAGAGCTTGTACGATGTTTGGCCTTGTGATGTCGGGGAGCAGGATGCTTCCGTACTTTATGGCCGCGGCGCCACCAAAGGATCTGAGAACCAATGTCCACAGGTAGCTGGAATCATCCTGTTTACTCATGAAGGAAAATCAAACGAGTTCATCCGGCAAAACCCACTGCTTGAAAGCACAAACGAATTGCGATTAGAGCAGCATATCAGCAAATGCAAAAGCTGCTGGATGCGATGGAATGATGGTATACAATGCAGTACAAGTTTGGAGTCGAACTTTGGTAATGATTACTGAAACTGAAGAGCACGAGCAGAACGTTTCGTTGCTTCAGATAATAATCAGATAATGCACCTCGTTCCTACTACGGTCCAGCAGGTTGCCGTGGAATGCGAATTCACGCTACATTATTACTATGAGAAGGCATAATTTGTCCAAGGCGTTAGTGCAATGATCAGTAATCATTACGAGTCCGCCATAGATGACGAGAGGAGCAGAAGCTAGCGAAGGACATGAGGCGTTTGGAGGCAGTCAATGTGAAGGCTGAAGAGATGGTAACGAGATTTGGGAAAGAGATGGTACTAACCTTGAGGATTCCCCCAACGCCCGCGTCGGTCTCGGCCTCGGCGGGGTCGCGCCGGGAGGAACGTGC